>JAZBGY010000274.1:0-38189 GCA_037414755.1 Lydus trimaculatus | reverse complement strand
TAATAGTGGTTTATTTTCTTCTCTTTAAATTCAGATGCCGAATTTAACAAAAAAAAATTCATCCATAATACTGTGTGTAAATTTAGATATTATTGTAACAATTTAAAAAAAAATAATAGAGTTTTTGTTCTATATTTGCGGCATTTTTTTCAATGAAACCAAATTTTTGTATTTATTGCGGCTGTTATTTATTTACGTCTCTTATACAAAAAAAAAAAAGTAGAACAATTTTTTTTGTATATTTTCGTCAATTTTTGTTTATTTGCGTACTATTCACAATGGTGTATCGCGGAATTATTGTTTTTTTTTCTTTGTTATACTCAAACAAAGTAAAAATAAAAATATATTGATAGTAGGGTAATAATCGAGCTGATAGGGATAACAGTTATTTTAATTATTAATGTACAATATGAACAAAAATTATCGCCTGCTGTATATGTAATATAAGCTTCAATTCAGAAAAAAAAACAAATTATAATTTAGTTTTTAAATAAAATTATCGTAATACTTGAAAATTTAGAAAAATATTTGTAAATACGTTTCATGTTTCAGACCTTTATTCCGTTTCCCAAACAAAAACATATTCCATAAATCCAATCCAACCATCAAATATGAGAGCTGTACGGAAAACAAAATCAAGAGTATGCCTGCTCGGTAAGTGCAAAACTTTTATACCTACGGTTGTTTCCTATAATTTGATGAAGCTTTCAATTAAGCGTGTTCCCACGCTATATTATTAAATAATTTTTGCGATGTATATAATCACGGTTATAGGTGATTAGTAATAACGAGACTGGGTTCCAGTAAAATTCTTGCATGAACCCCGAAAAATGACCTTTAATTATAATTATAATAACGTAGGGGGTCATTCCAGACTGGAGAACACTTCAGGCTCCAGTAGTTTGTACCGGCTGCACCCCCCTATTGTCTGCCCTTATTGTGTGTCAGTGTTTTTAAAGTGTTCAGATATGCGCTAATGTCAAGTATAACAGGTAAGTTTTCTTAAAATTCTATCCAATTTATTACCGAAATTGGAGAAAACTATCGTTTTCAGTTAAATAACCGCCAATTGATAAAGAATGGTGGTGATGGTGCTAGTGCTTTATTAAATGTTGATGGTACAACCATGGACGTATAGTTAATGTGATAATTTAAATTGTAATTGATGCAATGATGATTGTGTTAACATAAAGATAAAAATATTCATCATCTTATCTATTAGGGGAAATCCGTTATATTTTTATTTATGAGTCAACCATTGTATCTATTCCTGGTTTAATGCGATTTTTTTTGGAATGATAAGGGTTTATTTATTGCTTATGTACAAGAATTATGCATTTTGTGATGCTGATGTCCAACGTTTTGGTGGTTTACCTAATGGTCTTCTGGTATTAGATCGTTGTATTTTGGCTTATTTAGACTGAATTCTGTTTATATGATCTCTTCAATACCTTCTTCTTGTTCTAACTTACTACACCACATTCTTTATACACACAGTTTTCTATTTTTATGACTTCCTATTTGCATAACTATATAGTAAGTTGTGTTTCAAAGTTATTCGCTGTAAGTAGAGGTACGTTGTTCTGCCTCTGAGAGCGAGATTGGGCCCTGATAAAATTCTTCCGCGGAACCCAAAAATGATGTTCCACTTTAATTACAACGACTTTGGGGGTTATTCCGAACACCGTTAATTTGTTTCGCCTGTACCTAGTTCTATCCACAACTCATTTATTCTAGTATCTCACCGACTAGCGGAAATCGTCTATTTTTAAAAAAAGTACGCGTTTATCAGTGTGGTTATTGTCATGATTTTGGATCTATAGTTTGAGATATCGAAAAAACTAGTAAATTTCATTTTATGTACATATGTACATACACTATAGATATAACGGGTCATCAAAATTGACTACAATTGTATTAAAATTGAATTTTAAATAGCCAAATTGTATGTAATGGTTATTTTTAATTGTTTAACATGTCAGTTGGATCCCCACTACTAAAAATCGATATGTTTTTTATTTCTAAATAAACAACTTTAAATGCACAATGTGTGGAACTGTTATATAAGGAAAGTCATTGCCGAACCTGTGTACTTTCGTATAGTTAAGCTGTGTCAATAATTTCAACAAATCTTATAATTCACTCAAACAGAAAAATTGCATATAATAAACAAAATAACAACTATTTTGTGGGTGTGTGTGTATGGAAATATTCAATAAAAGGAAATATTTGGTATGTGTTTTATTAATAATTTATTCATTTTAAAGTATAACGCTATAAAATTAGAAGAAAAAAACACTATCAGTTTTATTTATCGTTTTTAATTTTACAGGTTTTACCAGGAACATAAGCATCCGTTTTGAATCAAATTTTCCATACCAGTCCGCTTCACAACAATCTTTGTTGTTGTTTTCATTATTTTTTCTTCCATATTATACGTGTTTTTTTATGGTTCATTATTTGAGGGGCGGTTATTTCCATAATATCTATTGAATTGTGTTTGATGGAATTTTTTGTTTAAAGAAAAATAATCGTAAAATCTTGATCTATAGATGATAACAGTTGTTTGTTGATTTGAATTTGAATTGAATTGTAATAATAATAATAATAATGGATGATCAAAAAGTAATAACAACACAACCACAATTAGATCCTGAAAATCAAAAGAAAAAGAACAATCCTGAAATATTAGATGAATTAGCTGATGTAACAGATGCAATAGTTACTACTGCCGCTTATAATACAATGATTAATTCAACTGCAGCAAATACAAGTCCGGGTTGTTGTAATAATTGTTATGATGGCTGTGCTATTTGCGGCTCTAATGATTGTAGTTGTTGTTGTTGTTGTGGACCTGATGATTGTAATTGCGATTGTTGTGGCCCTGATGATTGTAATTGCGACTGTTGTGGTCCTGATGATTGTAATTGCGATTGTGGTGATTGTGATTGTGGCGGTTGTGATTGTGGTGGTTGTGATTGTGGTGGGTAAGCTGCCATTTTATCATTTATTTTGTTATTTAAACTAATAATTTTTTTTTTCAGTTGCACGATACTGTGATATACCACAATCTTATCAAACAATGGAAATCTATATTATTTACAATGTAATATTTGTACAACTGTTATATAAGTTAGGTTACACGTACCAATATCTTCCTCAATTTTTAAAAGTGATTTAAGTATAAAAAAAAATTTGTACAAAGTACGTTTATCATCATGACAATAATTTTACTTATTTCGCTCATACGTATTGTCAGAGAAAGTATTTTGATAATATTGTATGTATTATACATGTACGCTTTATTTTTTATATAACAAGTAAACAATTGAATAAGAAGATTTTTGATAAATCATGATAACAGTATGATTTTTTTTCAATTTCTGTGAATACCAAAAAAAACACTTGAACAGAATGAATAATTACATGAATCATATTGACGTATTCGAAAACTAATCGACACCAATCACATCACTAAAATACGTTGTCGATACGATCGAATTGTTGATGATAATCAAAATCAAGGTAATGATTTTCCTAGAATACAACTAAACGAAAAATAATTATCTAAACAGAAAATTAAATAAAAATTTGCCGGGTCAATATATTAAATAAGTCTTAATCAGCATTATTATTATTATTATTTATTCATAAATCTTTATTTATTTTTTTTTGTAGTTCGTTCAAATTATTTTTCTCTTAAATTTTCATTAAAAAATGGGCATTAAGCGATATCGATATTATTATTATTTTTTTTTTTGTTGAAACACTAAATGCAAATTTTATTGATTGATAAATACATAAATATTTTGTATTATTTTTAACATAATTTACGAAAAATCCTTATAAATTCTTGTTCACATAATAATAATAATAATAGATCTGAACTTAATTTCCAAAAATGCTGTTGACGATTATTTCAAATCAAAAAAAAAATGAAATCAACAAACAAACTATTGTTGTTTAAGATCGTCAAACACCATTTTTTTTTGTATTTTTGGAATTTCAGTTTTCTTATTGCAACAAAACGAAACATGATTAATTAATTAATTATTTAATTATTTCTAAAGTTACAGAATTATTTTCTTCCCATATAATTGTATATGTATAGTATTTATACAGTATATAATTTATGTACAGATGCCGGATATAAAACTTGGACTTGTTATTAGTAAATTTTTTCAATTATTCAATAGTTATAATCATAATCATAATAATAATAATATTAATAATGAAAAAATGGATAAAGAACAGCATCTTGGAAATTTATCTGTTTATATACAGACAGTCTTATGTTTGTCTGTACAGTCAACATACAAACATAGACGAAAAAATTTGTATATAAATCCGTAATCATCAATCCACAATAATCGATTAAACTCTCTCTTTCTCTCGCTCTTTTCCTATTTATTACTAATTTTAATTTTCAATATTGTTGTTTAAAGAATTAACAAGACCCGCATTTTATTATTATTTATATTAATTGGCAGAGATAATATTATCAATTTAGTTTTTTTGTTCAATAATTAAAGTGAATAGAATGAATATAAAGAGAAATCATAGAGATGGAATAGATGGAAGCCAATATTTGGGAAAAATGAGGCTCCCTTTTATCAAAAATTTCACAATAAAATAGTCTTATCGATCGTAGTTTTTTTTTGTTTTTTTTTTTTTAATTTCATAATTTGTTGGTGGCACACGATCACGTTCGATAAAACTATCCAAAATTAAAATCAATAACACATCTGTCTCTCTGCAGACTTACATTTAGGTTTACTTTAAAAATATTCATTAATAAATAAATAATAATAATAATAAACAATAGTAATAATAAGGCATCGTTTTCGATAAACTAATTAGGGCAACGAGACCCTTCCGAATGGTTTCCTCGCTATATTATAGCTAACAATGAAATGAAATCATGATCAAGTATTGTTTTTTTGTTAATTAAATTATAATTAAGATAATAGTTTAGAGCACTGGTAAAACACTATAGGTATATATATACACACACACGCACACATACACGCACAATTTTCGTGCTCTTATCACAGAAATAATGTTCTATATGTATATATTATCAAGACAAAAACAAAAACTGAAGAATAATGAATAATTTACATGAAAATTATCGAAACAATAGAGGCGTTTCTTGTTTCTCTTTCTTTTCCTTTACAACAAGCCTCTATTGTCAAGATTTCTATATACTGATGCCATTATTTTTGTTTGTTTTAATAAACTTTAGTGTTTAAAGCACTTTAGGGAAGAATTTACATTTTCTTTTTTTTTAATTTGTTTTTTTTTTGAATAAAAAGGTATAAATTACAACTATCATCATCATCATCCTTATCATCGTCATCATCAACACGAAACTTTATTATTTTTCATAATAGTAATAATGATAATTTTTAATAAACGAATGGATGAATAGTATGAATGAATGACGATTTGCCACAATAATAATAATAATAATAATAATAATCACCACTATCATTGCTACGATTTGTTTTATTGGCAGTAGTTGCAAAAAAACTGGTGATTTTTTTTTCTCGAAATTTGTCCTTTTTTTGTGTGTGTATAAAGTCACATAATCATCATCACAATAATTTCTGCTGAAATTACAACAACATTTATTATAATAACATCGACATGTTATTCAATTCCTGAAAGGCCAGTGACTTATTATTTTTTTTTTTTTTTTAATCAGCAAAACACTTGTCCGTCTTTATTTTTATTATTTTTTCTTAATCAATTATTATCATAAATTTATTATCAACGTCTTGTAGTTGTTGTTGTTGTTGTAGATTTGTTCTTTCACTATAATTGCGTGAACTCAGTTACTGAGTGTTCCCCTAGTGTTAGCACCAATCATCATCATCAGAATCTGAATGTCGTGATCGTGTGGGTTTCGGTTTATAACCATTAGGTACAGGACTTGGTAATATACGACCACCACGACCTAAAGCTACAGCTTGTTCAAAACTAAGTGGCGCTTGATTACTGTCTCTAGTTGTTGCTGATGCTGGTTGTAGTGGTACTGCTGCTGCTGCTGCTACTGACGGTGGTGGTGGTGGTGGTAATGGTCCTCCGATTCCTGCAGGAATAATCTCTCTTAACGGTTCACGATCATGTGGATGATTGTGAGAAGGCGGAGGAGACAAAATATGTGGTGTTGTTGTATCGTGTGTTGAATGTGACTGTAACTAGAAATTATTACAAAAGTTTTGTTTTAATTAATAGTTGCTTATTTTTTTTTCTATCTCTCTTGGAGAATATTTACATGAGTGGGGGAGGCGTTTAATTTTGGGAAATTAATCGGTCCCGGTCTTAGTTGTAATGTTGACGGTTTAGATGGTGTTGGTGGTAAACGTCTACCTTGGCCTCTTCGTCCACCGATCATCGGATGACTATGTTGGACACTGGTTTGCATTACTGCTGATTGTTGCATTGGAATACCCACTACAGCACCAGCTAAACAAATTTCAATTCATAAATTTGTACACGGTGGGGCGTGGGTAGGAAAACAAACAGTGTTTACCTATAGTTGGAGGACCTTGTGGATGATGAATGGAATGTGTAGGACTTGGAGAACGTGAACGTTGACATAAAATTGTTGTACCATAACCACGACGAGATGATCGCATTGGACCATAACGAGATTGATGATGACGGCCATCGTTTGGTGATGGTGAACGTGCTGGACTAGTTGATGCTGACCAAGAACCTAACGCAGAAAATTCTTAAGAAAATTTTTTTGCAATAGCTCTTCACCAACATCATTCCATCAATAATAATAACAATTTTACAATTAAACTAATTTCGAATTGTACCTCGTACAAATCTACGATGCGATTGGGCTCGTTGATATTCATGTTTAACAATTTCAACAACATTCGATACAGTATCGGAAAAACCAATATCATGATGAAGATGATGAGGGAAACGTCGACGAGGTGATGGACTTCTTTGTAAAGAAGGTGAATTACCCCTACTGAAATGAAGAACTTATTAATAACAACAACAACACGAAGAAATTTAGTGTGTAACATTACCGAAAACTAGGGGATCGGCGATGATGAGAAGAATTCCCGAATGTGGCAGGATGTAAATGTTGTTGTTGGTCCACTAGACTGTCACAGGAGGGTCGTCTTGATCCCATACCATCTTGTATTTCCATTGTCTGTTGATTATGAAGAATTTTATAGTTTATTTTACAATATTAATGAAGGGTTTTATTTAACAATTTGAAGCTAGAATAAAAAATAAACATTTAAATGGAAAAAAATACAAATTTTAATCAGTCCCATTCATACCAGGTCCTGTTTATCAAATTTGCAAACAATAAACAAAACAGCATGCAAAATTGTTAAAAACAACATGCAAATTGTGTGCCAAAAGGCTTTCATTTACATTAGTTATATAGCATTAAAGTATTTTAGAAATGGTAAAATTGTTAAAAACTATGTAGCTATGTTGTCGTTAACTTATTGCTACGTTCCTAGAAAAAAAGCAAAAATAAAAAGTAAACTACTTTAAATAAAAAAAAATTGTTTTATTATGTTGTTTAGAAAAAGTAAAAAAAAGTTTAAAATTTGTAAAAGATGTGTGTTTGTGTTTTTTCGTAATGTTTTCAGATTTTGAAAATGAAAATATTTGTGATTGAGTGTTCGTTTTGATTTTCTGATAAGTAAATTGTCAGCAGTACTGTTTTAGTTTTTGTTTTTTTTTTTATTTTTACCGTTGAAATAGATTTATTTGCCAAAAATTGAATATCTCCACTGTTCATGCAAACTTTATCTTTTTATCTATGATCTATTTTGATAATAAATCTTCCCTAAGAAATAAAGTTACTAAACTTCTAGTAATTATCTAACTTACAACTAGAATTGTTTCTGCATCTGTAAACAAACATCCAACAACAATTAAAAAAAACTGCTGACTTTTAAAATATTATTTTCGTCTTTTTTTTTTTTTGTAAACCTCTAAATCTTTTAAAACCTAACATTTCTGAACCTAAAACTATTTGGAAAACAAAATTTTACCACCAAAGTTGAAATTTTCACCTTTTTATTCCTGAAACAAAAAATAAAAAACAATTAAAAAATCATTGAATAAATAGATGATGTGTTGTGTGGTACCTTATGGATCGATTGCGTTTTGTATTGCGCCGTGCCAATGTAGCTAATGAACTTTCTTCATGTGCATGAGGATCAGCATTGTCCTGGGTGCCCATTAATGGGGCTCCCTCTAAACTCATTGAACCTGTTCGACTTCCACCACCACCACCACCACCCAAATGACCAGCCATATCCAACAGGCAGTCAAAAAACGATGCTTTCTGTTATCCAACAAACTTTACTTTAACTAAATCTATTTTGAGGGAATCGTACTCGAATCATATCCACTTTTATTTTAGCAATATTTTTGTTTGTTTTTATTTATTTTTTAATTGAGATAATAGATCGTTAATATTAGTGCTGTATTTTTTTTTTTTTTGTATTGAAATGTTTATTAGTAAAATATGTTAAATAGAATGTGGCCAGAAATTGAATAATTTTGTAGAAAAAAACAGGAAAAGAAATGCAAAATTCTTGATTAAGACGAGAAACATAGATGCAAGTGACGTGCAAAATTACCATTAAACCTACCTCGTTCTACTCTCATCTTTTCTCCTGTTTAATATAATTAATTAAATTATTTACAAAGAAATAACTAGCAATAAATTACAAGAATTGTTGCTAGATTTGTTATATATGTATATCATAGATAACAACAAATCTGAGCGACAAATCTACTAAAATTCCAATAATAATAAAAATATATATATATACAAGAATTACTAGACATGGAGCATTATTTCTTTATAAAAAAGCAATTAAATCTAGAACTATCATTATTCAATTATTAATTAGATGATTATTGTTTTGTTTTTCTGTTAATTTTATAAATTCGAAATCATGCAAATATTGACAAGAGGCAAGATACAGACAGATATTTAAAGAGAAAAAAAACACACACGAAAGTGCAATATTAAAAACAGGCACAATATGCTAATATTAAGGATTTAATTAATAATTAATACTATTAGTAACGACCACATTGATAATAATAATAATAATAATAATAAATAGAAAGAATGGATGCCAAATTGCTGCTGCTGTTGCTGTTGCTGAATGCTACTACAGGACTGTACTATGAATGAGAATTATCGTAAAAACAAAACCAAAAACAAAATATGTATATATATAGAAAACAAAAGAATCATCTAAGAAAGAAGGAAAAAAAGGAAATTATAAAAATAATGAGTTTTAAATTAATTATACTACCGCGTGATTGGCTGAGGGACTATTTCCGAAACCCTGAAATAAACATATAACAGTAATAATAATAATAATAATATTTGTAGGGCTCCATGTTTTCTCTCTTTGTTGTTTGTTTATGATTTGGTATATATTTATTGTTTGTACGTAATTTTGTTTATTTGTAAAATCTACTCTTTTTATAAAAAAAAAATTATTTTAAAACAAAACACAACAAAAAACTAAACACTGGATAGAGGGTGAATATTAAACTAAAATCACTAGAATTTCGCAGTCTAATCTTGCAGTCAATTAGAAGTTACGTTTCTTAACAATTAACTAAAAAATTTTGTTCAGTTTTTATTATTCAAGACACTATAGAACTTATCTCCTACAAGCAATTGTTGATCTTCATCTTTATCTCTATTTCGATGTAGAATGCGTCTTTGAAACTAATACCATGTGAGGTCCAATCTTGGAATTGTTGATACAGCGTAAGGCTTCTTTTCAGCGAGTTCACCGTACGTTTAAAAGAAGTGGCTGACAAAAGCGTATTCTACGTTTGATTGAGATCAATCTCGACTTTAAAGCAATAAGAGCAAGAATAGAACAACAGAACAAGAAGCTCAACTTTAGGAGGCATAGAAGAAGCCAACGATAATGCTATAGAGATAAGCATAATAATGTCTTTTCCCCCGAATTTTATACAAATTCTCCATAATTGACAGCAAATACGCGAACAATCCGTTCAAAAATCGTTAAATAAATGAATAAAAAGAAAATATAGAGGAAACGGAACGTATACACAAATCTATCTGAGGGTCAGCAGGTATATACAACACTTACAGACACATAAAACAATCGTTTGTTTGTTTGTTTTTTTTTTGTTCGTTACTATTATTATTTTTGTAATTGGCCACAATTGTAAAAATAACACACTAACCGATTTATTGTACTGAAGATAATAAATATGGCAAGAAAGAACATACCGGTAATCCAGTCGGTTCGATTTGTCCAAATCGTGTACTCCTCCAACTTTCCAATATTAATAGACCAGCATAGATTTTACCAACAGTTAATTTACCATTATTCAATTGATCATTGGGTGGTACTAATAGATCGACCATATTTTTCGCTTGTAATGGCCAAATATTTTTAATTGTTTCACGTAATTCTTCATCAGCTTGATCCATTTCTTCAGCTAATTTTTTATTGTTGTTGTTAGAATTATTTTAAAATTAATCATAATAAATATTATCATACCTGGTCGCATTTTAATGTTTAAATTTTCACGGATTAATGCAAATAATGTTGATGTAAAATTAACTTTGCCTTCATCATCTACTGGCATATTCATGCGTATCAATTTTTTATATGCCAATCGATTTGGACATTTATTGCCGAAACCTAATGGTGGATCCATATTCTTCAACATATCGTACATCTCGACATAATGAATCTTCCCACTACAAATCAATAAATCAACAAATCAAAACAATTTACAACAACAACAAAAATTACGTTGCATTCGGATCGTATTCAGCCCAAATTCGTACGAATTCATCCAAATGATGGGCGCCCAGAATCGATGAATCCCTTGTCAAATAATCAAAATTATCCATAATGACAGCAACGAATAAATTCAACATCTAAATCAAATCAATTAATGTAGAATTAATTTTTTTTAATTTTTTGATTAAAAAGAAATTTTACCAAAAATGAACAAAAGAATATGAATGAAACGAAATAGGCGTAAGAAATATTCGATCCACAACTATTTGCTGGTTTTTTCGCTTGTGGATCACACGGTTGACCACGGACACATGATAACATAATATTTGGCCAAGCTTCACCTGTTGCACACCGGAACAATAACATTAAACCTTGGATGAAATTACGGAAATTATTATGGCGATTTATCGATTCTGTTGGTAATTCTGCTATATTTCCAAACACCTAAATCATCAAAATCTCGTATTATTATTATTATTAACAATGATTCGCAATTAATCAATATATACCTGCATGCCAATTATTGCATAGATAAAAAATAGCATTGCAATTAGAAGACAGACGTAAGGAAGAGCTTTAAAACTTTGAACGAATGTCCATAATAATATACGTATTGTATAGCCTTGTCGTAATAATTTGATGAGACGTGCAGCTCGAAATAATCGCAAACAGCCGACATTGATGAAATTCTCCTGTAAATTTACCAAAATCACAATCAAAACCAATTCAATTGCTTTTATTTAGAAATTCTAAAAAGACTACTCTATACTCTATTTTAATTAATTAAAAAATAACTAATTATTTATTCTAAATGATAAATCTACGCTAATAATAATAATAATGTTTTAAAATGTATTTGTGTGTAATTTGTTTGTGTTTAATGTTGGTAATGAACTGTGATGTGACTCTATACTCACCACTAATACTGCACTAACATTTACGTTAATTCTAATTCTAGATTTACCTTCATGCATGTCTACTATTATTGCTTTAATCATAAATAAATACATGAAGAAGTAAAATAAAATAAAAATATTGCTGCCATACGATTTTAGTTATGATTTGCTTGTTTTTTTTTTGGGAATAATTGGTATACCTGCATAACTTTACCGATGGCAGCATATGTATCTATTTCCCATAGACTTTCTTCAGGTGTTAGTGTCTACAACAACAAATTGTAATGGAGGAAATTGTGGAGACAAACCATACTAACTCTAGTCTAAATAACCTTTTTTTTTCTTTTCTTTTTTTTTCTGATAATAATAATTATTATTATACACCAGTATTATCTATTGGATTCTAAATAATATTCTATCCTAGTTTTGAAGATAATAGTAGTAACAATAATTAAAACTAGCCCTAATTACTTTGTCTTTCAATATTAACACTTTGAACTCCCGGCGCATCCACCATTTTTTATAACTTTTTCCAAACTATCATTGAAATCAATTTAGAGTTCAAAGTGTTAAGATTCGTTAACTTTATTCAAATCAATTTCAATATGTTAGTGTGAATAAAACGTACCCTTTCTTTTGTAATTTTGTCCGCCCTTTCCTTGAATGTGAACAGAACAATTTTAGTGAGAAAGAATAAAAATTGATAAACATTTGATAAATAGTGCAAAAACATATCAATCACAGATTCTCCTTATAGATCCAGTTATTTTTGATTAGACTTAAAGCTTCATTCACAAGATTCAAAATTAAATGATTATGCTGGATCTTAGTGGAATCTATAATTTAGTGTATTCATTCCTCTTTTTTCAATTGGTACAATAGAGAGAGTATCCACTATAGACATACGATCGTTTATATTGAGCGAATTTAGTCGTTATCTGCCGACGATTGTGATCACTGAAAGTCATCTAGTGATAGCGATGACAGACAACGAGTAAAATTTCCAAGTCGCTAAAGCTAGGCATTCACAGTACATACAATCTGTAGGATTAAGTTGTTAGATTACAGTCGGATGCATGCGACTACTAACGCTCTCACAAGGGATCGAACTAACTGTTCCAACCAGTGCTTCTTGTACTTTCTCGTATTGTTAACATCAGTGTTCTCATCATCAAATAGGCTTGTACTGTTTATAAGAGTTGTAGGGGACGATTTCCTTGTCCATTAACCAACGCGGTAGCATGTAAGTGGCGGTACCGCTATAGGCGGGTCTGCTAGTCCTACAACATTCTACAAGTCTTACAGATTAGACTATTAATGCCTAGCTTGATGCGGTTACGACCAAGGATCAACAGTACACATAGAATGTCGACATTCATTATGTAGAAAATCACTACATATATTACACACAGCGAATTTACTAGGCAAGGAGTAAAGTGAACGGTCGTCTACTTAATTCGCCCTAGCTCAGCGACTAGCGACTAAATTCGCTCAATGTAATCGACAGTTTTGTAAAATTCATTGTGGATACTCTCTAAAGGTACATCCTCATTATACCGATCGGTTCATGGGGATGCACCTTATTATAGAAAGAAAAAAAGAAAATAAGTGCTCCAAAATAACAATCCATAATTATATGATTCCTATACCTGTGATGCTGCATGTGTTTATCTGTATAATTGTGTTAATTGTTTTGTATATATAGAAGTTTTTTTTAATTTTTTTGGATTATATGATTGTTTTTTGTTTGAAAATTGAACAATACTTACCCCAAATTCTACAACCATTGCATCAACTATACTTCCAATCACTGTAATGAAGTCGAAAGTATTCCATGGATCTTTGAAGAAATTCTAATCGAAAATTAAAAAAAAGACAGCTTTTATTAATAAAAAATTATTATTAAACAAAGATATTTGTGAAATGTGGATTTGATATGTAAATTTTTGGTTAACAGTAGCATTTAAAAAACAAAAACTACTACTGTCTGATAATTACAATTAGAAAAATGATTGAATCTACACCTAATTAATATTATAGAAAGACAGAGAGATAGAGAGCCTAAAGAATATAATTATTGGAGAAATTAAAGGAGCAGGGATTTCATATTTGAATACTAAAAACATGCTTTCATAAAAGCGATTTATTTTGATTTAAATTCGATTAAATTAAAAATAAAGAAAGGCTGGTTTCTCGTCTATGGGAAACAGTTAGAGAAAACACAATGACCTATTGATTACTGCTTGCTTCTAACTACTTTTATCAACAATTGAGTGCTAAAATTTAAATCTTAAAAAAAATGTATGTATGTAGAAAACTACTACTGTTAAATAAAATTATCTAAATTGGAAATAACGTGCTAGCAACTACTTTAATTTATTTATGAAAAATCATAATAATAAAGGTAAAATTTATTGATTTGAAAGGTTTTTTTTGAAAAAAAAAATAAATAACCCAAAATATTTAGTGTTTCTTGTGTATTTGTTCAATTTGAAATTTGTTGAAAATTGTCTTTACCTTAATGCCGAAAGCGATGAGCTTGAGAACAGTCTCACAAAGGAAGAGGAAGGTAAATAGAATATTCATTGCTGCCAGGATGTCAGACAACAAGGGCGGTGACTCGTGGTACTACAACAACTCTTACATATGTAGCTCTACTATTCTACAAGCAATTATTGCCTACCTTTCTCCATATTAATTTATTAATTATGAGATAAAAATAGAGAAAAAAAAATCATATATGTATGTATATATAGGAAAAAGTCGGCAGAGCCCAATGTACACACGTATCATCATCTCCATCATCCATATATCGTTGATTTTTCTTTTGTGTATTTGTGAGCTGATTAATGCTAACACATGCACAAAATTCAAGCAAACAACAATCATGCTAAACCAACAATTATCAAGCAATAGCGAATCAATACGAAGCAATAGATAGAGGATAGAGAATTATAGGAGGAAATTTGGGAGAAATTTTGAAAAATTTCCAATTAATAAAATTATAAATTTGTATAGGTGTCTGTCTTTTTTTTTTAATTTATTTATTATTAATTTTCGGAACGAGAAGAGAAAAATTGATAAAAAAAGACAGGTTTTTACTTGGTCTTACCCGAACGCCGTAGGCAAGGATCTTGAGGATGCACTCCACTGTGAACATGCCCGTAAAGCCCCAGTTGAGGTACTTAAGCGTTTTGGTGTAGGTATCGCCTTGCTTGTCATACTGTTGAAACAACACATACACACGTGGCCAAAATATCCAATTAATATTCTACATCTAATTATTATCTTTTTTTTTCTAAATATTTTTTCTTAAAATACAAAATTCTTGTGTGTAGAAATTTGTATTTCATCTCTAACAAAATCTAAACTAAACATCAAAATTAGTATCGATAGGAGAAAGGTCGGTAAATTGGATGAATTCGTCTAAAGATAACTACAAGGACTCGTGTTGGAAAGTGCACTGCAGCCAGAGCAATGCAATTGCGTCCTTTTATTGATTAATTATTTAATTTACCTAAATTAGGATTTTATTATTATTATTATTGTTTTAATTAAAGGCAAAAATAGAGCCGGCGACTCCGAAAATACATCCACAATTTGTGCAAACAGCATTGTTTCAATTATTTTTTTAAAAGTATCCAACACATTTACATAAACATAGTCATGCTTAATGTGGCTTTTTTAAATTATTATTATTATTATTATTATTATTTAAAACATGACACGATTTGTTCAACAGAAAATTAAAAATGAAATCATCACGTAATTGTGTGTCTGATCAATATTCTTTCAAAAACTAACAAAAATAAAATAATTGGAGAAAAAAATAAAAGATTTAATATCCAGAGACACGTTTGAAGCAAAACAACCACAGATCATGCTTTATATTTAAATACCTCCACAACTAATTAGAATTTGTTAATTAAATATGAGATTATATTTGAGGAAAACACCGATTAATACTATTCTAAAAAAAAATTAAAATAATAATAAATCAACACAGATTCTGCTCTCAAAAAATAAAAATAAAATCAATTGATTTGAAGTGATTAGATTTGAATTAATGAGTTGCATTTATGTCTTCATCCAGTGTGCACATTGCATAGGCATTTGTGTTGTTCTGTGTTGTCATTGTTGTTGTTTACTGTCTTTTATTAAACATAAAAACACAAATAACGCTGCCGACTTTTGTTTTGTTTGTTTTTTTTTTGTTTCTTCAATCTGTTTGATTTTTTTTTTTAAGAATTTTTCATTATCTTTTCATTTTAAACAAAACAATAAAATAGAATAAAATTGGGCTTACCTTCATCATCAATAATAAAGTGTTAAATACAATTAACATCATAATAAAATACTCAAATGGTGTTGAGACGACGATCCGCCAAATTTTATATTTAAAGCTATTTCTTTTACTTGGCATATATCGTTCCAATGGACGTGCTTGTATTGTAAAATCTATACATGATTTCTGCAATATTATCATCATCATCAATAATAACTCTTCCATTTTAATTAATTAATTAATTAATTAATTAATAAAAGTAGGAAGTACACTTACTTGATTTTTATCAATTTCACCGCTCTGTAGTTCGGCTTCACCCTGTTCTTGAAATGTAATGATGATCAAGGCCACAAATATATTTACAAAGAAAAATGGAAATACTACAAAATATACGATGTAGAAAATGGACATTTCTATACGAAAATTCTGTATAGGGCCTTGATCCTCGTAAGTGGCAGCCATTGAATTCTGTAGAACTCTGCAACAAGTAATGAACGAATTTCAAACGCCTACATAAAACTCTTAAACACTACATAAATGAAAGAGTCCATCATCTATCATCCGCCCTATAATTTTAACGTAAATTGTTTATGGGGGTTGAATTTAACAACAATATTTCCACTCGCTTTCTTGTTTCAAATTTAATCGTAGTGTGCTGTGAAACAGACCGCCTATCTAGATAGTAGTTTTTCTTGTGCGGTGCGCCGTTCTCAAATCGCCATGTCTGTTTTATAATAACGAACAATTTCCAAGTGTTATCAGTGAATTTGTTTTAAGTGTGTGTTTGAAGAAGTTGAATAAAGTGATAAGTGAAGAAGTTTCGTAATAGTGAGTACAATTTTTGTTTTTTATATTTTTAATCATAACTCTATATTGTTGAATGAAATATTCAATAAAGCGTTTGTAAAACAGAAACAACGATTAGATTCATGATAAGCGGAAGCATGCAATCGCGGCAACGTTATTAATATTTATAGCTTGTACAGTCTTCTTGATTAAGAACTGTAACTGCATAATGAATAGAGAAGGTCCTCTAAGGGCTATTTTCAATTTTTAAGTATAGACTTACTGAGGCCAGCCTTCTCCTGTTTGAACGGCGAACAATGTCAACATAGCCATTGCTACATCATCATAATGGAAATTTTGTAATTTCCATTCACGATTTTCGATACGAGGCACATCGCTGTCTTCATCGAAAACGAAATACTGACCCCTAGAAATTTATTAAGGATTTTTTTTTTAACAATAGAAAAAAAAATTGGTAGAAATTAAAAATGATGATTACTGGCATGTGGCTTCGGTGAATTTACTTTTGTCGGTGCAATAACGAAATTTTCCGTTAAACAATTGTACGGCGATCACAGCAAATATAAACTGAAATAGTATATACACTATAAGAATGTTTATCACATTTTTTAATGAGTTCACTAAACAGTCGAACACTGCTTTTAATTTGGGCACTCGTTTAATTGTTTTTAATGGTCTCAACACTCGCAGCACCCGTAATGATTTAATTGTTGATAAGTTGGCCCCGGCCTTCTTATTCTGGCTATAATCAACAACAACAACAACAACAAAATAATGATAATTATTTTTCAATAGAGAGAGATGTAGTAAACTTACGCTGCATCGAAACCCATAGATACAAGTGCACAAATGACAACAATAGCATCCATAATATTCCAAAATTCACGTAAATACGATCCTGGATGTAGAATTACACCTAAATCAACAATTTTCAATAACATCTCAATAGCAAATACACCAGTAAATGCATAATCAAATCGATCCAATATTAAATTTTTCTCAGAATCTTCATTTACTGGATCTTCAGCAGCTAATGCCATCGAACTTAAACAAATAACGACCATAATAAAAAAATCAAAATAACGTAGATTCACTACCCAATGAGCACCACGTCTCACTCTGAAATTTTTTGATTTTCAATTATTACTGTTGTTTATTTTTTATTAAATTTAAATTAATTTACGGATTAGTTGGTGATAATATAAACATGCTAGAATATGGCAGCATTGGTTTAGGACCAACAATTTCCTCTTCCTCTTCTGGTGGTTTCTCTTCTTTTTTCTTACGTCCACGTATTGGACTTGGTGGTGATACTTCAACTCTTGGATTCGAACCAGCTTCCATTTGTAAAGCTTCCATTTCTTTTTCTAATTCTAATGCTTGTTTCTCTTTATTTTCTTCAGCTTGTTCTTCTTCAGCAGCTGTTAATTCTTGGGCATTTGCTAAATTATCAACAGCAATAGCCAAGAATACGTTGAGCAATGTGTAATTGCCAAATAACATAAGTATGATGAAATATAATGAATAAATCATTCCACCATTTGGACCACCAAGTGCTTCAATACCATCATACATCACCTCATTCCAATCTTCACCAGTTAGAATCTAAAAACAATTTATTATTTTTCCTACATACTATCAGATTGAAATTATTAAAATGCAACTTACTTGAAATACTGTTAAAAGTGCAATTGGGAATGTATTAAAGTTGGTTTCCGGTGTAGAATCTTTGAAATTAAATTGTCCACCAAATAATTGCATACCAAGTAATGCAAATATTAGAATGAATAAGAAGAGAAGGAATAATAATGAGATAATTGAACGCATTGAATTGAGCAATGAAATAACTAAATTCCTTAATGATGACCAATATTTAGTTACTTTAAATATACGTAATAAACGTAATGCTCTCAATACAGATAAACCAAATGATTCACCTTTCACTTCTGTCCATATCACTTCAAATATTGAACCAGTTATAACAACACAATCGAATCGATTAAATGCTGATTCGAAATAGATACGTGGACCTAATGCGTACATTTTTATAAACATTTCCGACATAAATAAACCCAAAAATACAAATTCGGCAATATCTATAAAGTGCGAAAGGTTAATACAATTTTTGTTTTGTTTTGTTTATATTTTTAAATTTATCACTTACATAAAAAGTGTTTCAACCATTGCGGTTGACCATGGTATTCAACAGCCACACAAAATGTATTGAAAAATACCAACATTATAACGGACCAATAGAACCATTGTGTTTTGACCATATGACGGATAGCGAAACGGAAACGTTTCTCGGCACGCCAAAAACGGGCACAAGCACCCTGGCCTTGTACTCTTGATTTCAAATAAGATGTACGACCGAAACCTGTTAATAATACTGATTTCAACATTGAAAAAAATTACAAATTCTATCATAATCAATGATAATAAATTTCCTGCTAAAATACCAAATCACATACAAAAGGAAAAAGTGTGGGAATAATAGAACAGTTCACCCGGCGCATCCACCATTTCGGATTTTACTGCTAATTCCCAAACTTTTAACATTACTACCTTTCTAGAAGAAGAGTCTACTTCACTAAGAATAAATTGATAATCTACTGACTACACTAGATTTACCAAACTATAATAATTGTTTATAATGCGACAATAACATAAAAGCTGACCATTATCGACGATTCTATTCGTTTGTTTACAATGAAAATGAATGATAGAATGGGTGGAATGAAGCAAAATTACAGCACAGGTCTAAGAAAATTAACTATTTACGTTTCACTTTAAGCTACTTTGTTGGATATTTGTTTTTCGTTATTATTATTATTATTTTTTTAAATATCCAATAGAATGCAGGTTAATTAATTTCACGTAGAGGATTGAAAATAAACGTTAAAAAATAAATCCGCAGTATAGGCACTACTGAAACTTTAATAATAATTATTTAGCTAAAAAAAAAAATAATAAATAAATCAATCAAATAAAATTAATAGATAATTCTAATGTTTTTTGTTTATATTTTACATTAATGTGGCCCACCAGTTTCGCATACCTTTTAGCTTTTTCTTAGACTCTGTAAGAAATACTGTGGATTAAAATATGATATCAGTATAATCAAAAAACTAAAACAATCAATATTGTGTAGTAATTGAATGAATGATTAATGAATTTTGTTGTTTTGTTTTTTTTTAAAACAAACAATTCACAAAGATTTAGATCATGCGTAAATACTATTTAATTCCGACCTAAACGATTCATAGTTTTCTTATTATTATTATTTTCAAAATAGAAAAAGAATAGAGAAAATGACAAAAATTCTTTGATAATAATTAGTTGGAAAATATTTGTATAAGTGGAATTCTTACCATCATCACCAACTTCCTCTTCCTGTTCCTCTTCTTCAGTATCCGTACTTTTACTTTTGCCCAATTTTTTCAATTTCTTCTTTTTAGCTGCCCGCCTTCTAGCTTCCATTATATGCATTTTCTCTTCTTCTGTTGTACGTTCTTCGGCTAATATCACCTCTTCTATAAATTTTTAAAAAAAGAATTGTTTATCATTTGTAAAAATTTGTTGGTATGTTTGTTTGTTGTAATTTTCGTTAGTTACACAAAAGCAACTAACCTGCTTTACAAATCCATTGTACGTAACCGTTAAGTTCTCTTTCAAGCTGTGCAGCTCTTCTAAGTTTAAGGAATTCTTGCCTATTCTCTACTTTCTCTCGCTCCTTAGCAAATTCACTAAATACATATACAGATAGCAATAAAGATCAAATCAATCTACAGTGGATTAATTACAATCAATTAAATAATAAGTAATTTCGTATAATTTAGCTTGAAATTTTCTAATTACGGGGGGATTTATCACCTGCTTCAGTGATCCAGTCTAGATAATGATTGAAACTTTCCATAAATAGATTTTTAGAACGTGTCTTATAAAATTTTGCTCTTCGTTCAACTCTTAATCTCTCATTTGAAAATTCTCTAATTTTATTAATTAATCAATTGTTTCTTGCAAATTAAATATTTGAATACTCACCCACTTAAAACACCAAGTACAAGATTTAACATAAAAAAAGAACCCAATACGATAAGTGGAACGAAATACAACCAATTGAAGGTACTACCGACAGCATCATTCATCTTTAAAAAAAAAATGAATTTATTTTATTTAGAAATAGAGAAAAATCTAATTAATTTACCCAATAGAGGATTGAAGTCCATCCTTCCATTGTAATACATTGAAATACTGTAAGCATAGCAAAACCGATATTGTCGAAATTCGTTATACCACCATTCGGTCCTTCCCAACGTTCTAAACAAACGGAATTACCATCACGACACCAATTACTACCTTGGTCTCTTGCTTGTGTCTCATTATCAGTATTGCATGGTACTTCATCTTCGCCTTCTTTAATGATTTTATCTGAAAAATTGAAATTTTTAAAAAAGAATGTTGGGGAATTTGATTTTCAAAAAAAAACAATACAAACCGATATCATAAAGACTGTAACATGTTCTATGCAGTGCTCCTGAATAAAATTCCAATCCGATAATTGCAAAAATAACAATAGCAAATAACACTAATAAACCAATTTGTAGTAATGGTGCCATAGCTTTGATGATGGACTTCAATACAACCTGCAGGCCTGTATTAAAGGAATTAATCGATTAATAGAATGATTTGAAATTGGATAAACAACGGGGTTTCTGTTGTTAATATGTGTGTGTATTGTTGTTTGAATTAACAATTAAGTGAAAAATTTGATAGAAATTGAAAAATAGAAAGCTATAAAGTTTAGATAAGCATTTCTATAAATACTAACTATAATAGAACTAAATCACAATTTTTATCAACTAGAAGTAGCATCAAGCTTTAATTATTATTATTGTTTTTTTTTTGGAAAAAGAATAAAATCCAAAAAAAAATTAAAAATAAATACACAACACAAGATTGATTTTTTTTTAATATTAATCTTGTGATATGTGTTTGTTTTATTTTTTTGTTGAGGCAGAGAAATGTTGCTGAAAGAATTACAAACAACAACAGGATACATCTACATATCTCTCTCATCTACTTACTAGGGATGCCAGAGACTAGCTTGAGAGGTCTTAGCACTCGTATAGCCCGCAACGTACGCAGGTCCACTTGAAGGGTATCCTGAGGGAGCAACGTTAGAAACCTGCAAAACACTAGCCTCTAGCCACTGATATCTACTTCAAAAATAAAATACTTCCCAAAACTATTCAAATTATTATAAACAAATTACTAAGAAATAATTTAATTGTTAATTGATGCAACCTGTAATTAATATTTAAAAACAAAAACAAGAATAAACAGAAATAAGAGAAAATTATAGAAAATCAAATGGAACACCACACAATCAAAATCGCAGTAATCTTGCTAAAATGTACTGGTCTGTATTGCTTTTAAGACGCAGTTTACTACATGAGACAATAATAAAAAAAAAACAGAGTAATAAAACGATAAACAATGCTCGAGAGCTAAATACACTTAAAAGAAGATTTGTACACACGTTAAAATACATTCAATTGTTTTTCCAATAGTAACAAAATTTGTGATATGACTAGGTGGTGATTGATTGCCCACCTAGTACTAGAGGAGATCTACAAAATGCATCGAGCACTGCCTACCTACATTACAGACATGCACACTTTGGCGCAATCATTAGTAGTAGTCATAGTAGTAAAAGTAAATAGTTTTAATTAAGTAAAATTAAGGCTAAAAGACGAGAACACCTACCAACATAATAATAACAAAACAAAACAAAAATAGTAATAATTGGAAACCTAATCTAGCCTATCTATATATACATAAGTCGACGTTGTAGAAATTCTTGTTAATTGTAATTAACTAACTATATAGTGTTGGAGGGGTTATTGTTTTTTTTTTTTCAAATAACTAAACTAATCTATAGAAAACTAATATCTTCTAAAACTGTGTCTAGTCTGGTCTACAATAATTGGCCCGAACTAGACGGATCCTAGTCTTTATTATTTTGATATTAAAGTGAATTATAAAAATGGGAGAGTCGGGACGACCCTTACTTGGGATCCTGGACACCAACTTGAGGGGTCGCAACACGCGGAACGACCTTAACATCCTTAGATCAACATCAACGTTCGCTTCAGCAAAAACTGTCATAGACCTGATAAGATTACATAAAAATACAAAAAAATACAATGTAAATCACACAATTTGAATGAATCAACTATTGTAGTTCTGCAAATAAAAAAAATAATAATAGTAATAATAATAATAATAATAATAGAGAAAAACCAAACCAAAAAACGAAAAATACAAATAATTGGAATACTATTTTTTAATAAAAATGAAAAGAGACAATTTTCAATTCAATAATAAAGCTTACCCCGTTAATACAACAAAGAAATCCATAATATTCCAAATGTTTCTCAAATATGATCCACGATGTAGAACAAAACCTAAAGCTAAGATTTTCAATGATGCTTCAACACAAAAGATCGCTAGAAAGTAAACTTCAGTTGCTTCCTATTACAACAAATTACAATCAATTATTGATGAGAATTAAGTTTTATAAATCAATAATCATCAAAAAAAAACTTACTAATTTTTGTGCTAACATGGTTTTATCTTGATTGGGAAGGTGCTCCTCCAATGCTAGCACCACACAATTGGCTATGATTGTCAAAAGCACGGCATACTCGAACGGAGTAAATCAAATTAATTAAGGCTAATAATATTCATTAAACACATGAGATATGGGGAGAAACTGAATAAGCTAGAAATTGTTAAATATATATTGGAAAAGATTCTTAAGATAGGTACTCGACCTAGATTTTCAAAGATTTCTGCTTAGGGCAGCATGAATTTTTTAATAGTGCATGATTTTTTCATAAAGCAAAGCAGTAGTAAAAAAAAGGATATGGCCACTCTATGATGAAGCGCGTATATCTACGGATGGGGTTCTCCTCGGAGAACAGGAACAAGGAGGTGGGCCCCTGCCCTCCTGCCGCGCTGGCACCCCCCATTATATCAGCTGCGCCCGCCGCCGTCTGCTGCTGCACCGCCTGAGCCGCCGCCTCCTGCGCTGCGGCCAACCTATAATAAATTCCATTATTTATACATATTTATGTTTCATTCAACATTAAATAATGCAAAATTGATTTAAATACACTTATTCTTGATTATATTGTACAAAACTTTCACTGAATTGTTGATAAAATCAGATTTAAATTTTGAGGAAAAATTGTATTTCCATCGATAACAATAGACTTTGATCATCCATTGTCAGTGATTATTTATTGTTTTAATTAGAGAAAAAAGCGATACGTGTCAGTCATGGAACAGTTGAGTGACTCTATCACCTAAAAAAAAGAAAAAAAGCATCCCAGAAATTTACTCTTCTTTTGTATAAGGTCACTCGTGCATTAACAAATCGTTTGACATTTACGTTAAACAACATAAAAGCAATAAGTTAAAGGAGACTCTTATAGGTATACATACGGCAGAAATAGTGAAAAACTTTAAAATTTATAATGTTGATCATAATTTCAATACAAACACTACACAAAAAACGTTTAACTTTCGTATTTTTTCAACTACTTCCATTTTGTTGTTATTGTTATTGTTGTTGTTAATATTGTTAAATGGTACGTGTGTTCAGTATGTGTGTTGATATGCTTTTAAGCAAAATCTTCTGTAACGATTCTATCACATATACACAAAAGTTGGCATTTGAAGTGTCCAGACGGCGCCTGAAAATCATCCAGACGTCGCCGACATTACGGTGCCACCATTCAGCAACACAGATATCTGTATATATATACCATATAGGTTACGCAGTTTTATTGGATAGTGATGATTCATCCTGATTATTTATTATGAACAAGAATGAAATTTTAGGCATCCAAAGAAAAATCGAACATTTAGAAGAAGACTCTTGGTAGAAGCTTCTGAGAGAGGATAAATGTAGCCTATAAGAGACAGATTAGAGCCTAAGAACAAGACAATTTTTCAACAATTATTTATATATTTGTACTGTTGTTATGTATACGCATATGTGTAGGTGTATTTATATGGTGGAAAAGCACGTGTTCCAGATGACGCAGAGCTGCAAAATGACGTCACAGCCACCATAACGCCTTGTGACGTCAGACGCGCAGGATCGATATAACTAACTGCAGCATTGAGAAGAAGAGCCAGGATAACATGCTGCTGCTGCTGCTGCTGCTGCTGCTACTGATGATGATGATGGTGATTATGATGAGCTAATTAATTGTGCGTATAGGTATCATACTGATACAAAATGAATAGTTGGAAGATTGCTTTTTTCGTAATAAAATAATTGATAATTTACCTTGAAACAGTAAATTAAATACACAACTACATCCCGCAGTTCCACAAATTTTCTATTAGATGAGATAGAAACTAAAAATGAATGAGCTACTATTTGTTTGTTTTTTTGATACAGTCCTAGATTCTCCACACAAGCGGTTTTTCTATAATAATAAGGATGCGAAAATCAATGCTCTTTAAAATTAGCCTTCATATGTATCCTTACTACTCTACTACCCCATTAAGTGTGTCCTATAATTACACTTTTATTTAAAGAACATTCAAAACATTGGAAAACTAGAACATTACACGCACACACACACACACCTGTAAATAATTTAAACTAAGGTTAATTCCAATGACTGACAAGTTAAAAATAAAGATATCCATCCATCTAATCAATTATTATCAAAAAAAAAACCTGTTTATAAGTCTTTTATTATTAGAATTGAATTAGCCCTGTTTTGTCCATGATCACAACAATAGAATGAATATAAAGATGTTGTAATTTAATTCAATTATTCGATAATTTCAATAGCCCCCCCAAACAACAAACAATTGAAACAAGGACAGATGATTTCTATAATTCGAACAATATGTACCTAGATGCATGAAACAAAGAAGAATTGTAGGGGATGGTCTCTATAGTTTAAATGAATAGATGGAAGAGAATATAGATTTGTTTTTCAAATTTCTTAATGAATGAACAATAGTGTATCGAAACATTTGCCACATTGATGAGCAGCTTTAGCGCCACTTTTACCCGCTACAACCTCTAGAAGATGCTTCAAAATATACAGAACAGAATAAAGCATAATAATTTGAAGGAATTTCTACGTGTCAATTCTGGAATGATCTTATAAATTGTTTAATGCCTCCTTAACCTAAAGAAAGTGTTAATTATTAATTGATTAGCCTATTGAAATATTGACGCTTTTTCACCCTCATTAATGTAAACTGTTCAAGGATCTGTAATAATATTGTAAGTACTTATACTAAACACATCATAGGTCTCCAACAATAGATTAGATAATGTTATTATTAATAATATTATATGAAAGGGAAAATTAACACATTTACAATGAGATATGATATCATCAATTGTGTGTTTTATAGTCGACATATATATATGTGTGTGTTTTATTAGTAATGTAAATATATAAATGAAAAATCCCTTATTTATATGGGTCAGCAAGATCAATGTGATGAGAGAATTGGTAACGACAGCAGCAGGGTCGTTCACATAACTCGCAACAAGAATGCTTAGGGCGGCGTATCATACCAACCAACATTGATTTCCGCCGGTTTTATTCTCAAATAGTTCAAATATAATAGATTCAATTATATATAATTTTTTTTTTTGATATTAATTCCCTATCATTTTTGTTAGATGATATTTTATTTATCTAACCTGATTCGTCGTCGGAGTGTGCTTACAACAGCATACCTCCATTTTGTGATTACTGTCTGTAGGTGCTCAAGGTTTCTGTTATGGAACAACAGTAGCCGCGGCCTACACCGCTAACCACCATCATTATTATAAAGCAAAATTGGCACAGAGCACTATACTATACTATACTATATATATGTATATATAGAAATGTACTTTTAATACTAAATACTAAAAACACACACACAAATTCATTTTCCTCTATTTATTCTTCTTCGATATACGTTTTTTTCTTCTTTTTCTTCTATACTCTTGATTCGATTATTTTAACCTTTTGCACGACAATTTCGTCTTCTTGTTGTTATTAGTCCGCACCCGTACTTACAAAGCTGAAAGTTTGTCTCGGCTTGTGTCGCCACTTTTCGAGCATAAGAATGCGTGCTATGGACTTGATCCTGGCTGATGTGGCGCTGTCCTGCGCTCTAACTTTTGTCCTGTTGTGGCCGACGGATGCCGCCGTTGCATACATCCGAATCACTAAAACTACTAATAACACTCACTACATACATCTATATATACATATGTATATAGAGATCATCATTGCTTGCCCTCTACTACTACTACTACCACCACCTTCAACATTGCCACGTCTTCATGCGTTACTTTCATTCATCCTTTTCAGCAAATAAACGCTACTGCAAGCGTGACACAATGTTCGTGTGGCTAACAAATTTTCATAAATATTCATATTTAGACTAGACATTGTTGAATTAATTCCAGACTTTTAATTCATGCTAAGCATCTCATTAAAATCCTTCTATTGTAATGCATATGTTAGTGGAAGTAGTTGAAAGGAACGTACACAAAAGCACTTTGATTATTATGAATGGCCGCAGTCTTATCGAAATTGCCTGCAGAATTTCATGATTTATAATCAACAATAGTATTTTTCAAATAATGCTGTCAATTGCTAAAAATTTCAGCCTGTAAACAACACGATAGTGCCATCTAACTTTAAACATTACCATTACAATAACGACATATAGAAACTTTGATTGAGCTTTCCTGAAAGCTTCATGTTGGTGTTTTAACTTGTTTGAAATTCTACTAGATGGCGTTTATAGGATTGTTTAGCATTTATGTACTGTTTCAAAGATTTTTAAATGTATTACCTATACATATTATGAAAAACTTACATAATATCGCCCAATTTGAGTCGTGTTTGTATAAGGGCGCATGATTTATGATCTGATGTTGTGACAGCCCTACGACGACGGGCATATCGAATTGGTGGTGTACTTTCATCCATTGCACGTACCATAGGTGATGATCCTCTTCGTCTGTTGGACATATGCCGGCCAGCAATGCCACCCAACATTCTATTCCATAAAAGAAAAAAAAAATTAATTATTTCTTCAATACAAAAGTGGATTTTCTAAAAATCTCAATGTAACAATTGTGGAAATAAGCAGAATTCTGTAGATTATTAAAGACAATTGAAATGAATGCTTACAATGCAATTTTTGTTTTGTAAAATTGCTGAATTAGTAATTTGTCATCACAAATGTTTATTTTGAATGATGATTCTTAAAGAGACTATATAGTGGAAGTTTCCGTTTTTCATGCAATTGGAAGAAATACTTGATTTCCTGAATTAAAATTCGATAATATTGCAGTTTATTTGCTTTCATGAAATGGAATTGCTTTTGATCAACAGTAACTTCAAAGCAAAATTGTTGACCGTTGATGCTACAACTTTGTACAAATGTTAACAAAGAGTTATGTTGCACGTAAAAAAAAACGTTCATAATTTCATTTTCAGTTGATTACACTGATCATATGTATGTAGATGAAAGGTGAATTTTGAAACAATTTTTAATTTGCACCAGACAAAAATAAATAAAGCAAGATTTATGTATGTATTTATCGTTGAAGGTCTCTTTCCATTTCTCTAGTCTATTGCCGTTGTTATTTTCAATCTAAATAGTCTATTTATGAAGAAATAATCGAAAACGTTTCCGATAAATATTTTATTATCTCTAAAGGGGATGATATAGAATGTAACATGTTGAGAACAAAGAGGGTTCTATTTAAAACTGCTGAAAAGCATATCATTATGTTGTATACGGGTGCTAAACACACGTACCTACTAACTGTTTAAAACGTAGGAAAATGATTATTCGCATAGAAAGTTAAAATAAATCAATACCGTGCTAAAACTATATGTAGAATTGTTCAAATAAGACAAACATGAATAAGAGGGTTGGTTGGTTGGTTGATTCCTTTCTATTACGGATATAATTGTGGAAAAAAAAAATCATTAAATTAATGAGCAACGTTTCAATCGCATTGAAAAATAGTGGTGTATAGCTAGAAAGTACTTGATAACAGATCCATGCATCTTCCTCATTATTCTCCAATGATATGGTATTGTTGATTGTGCTTTATCTATTTATTTCTTTTTTTCGATTTAATTCAATAGTTTTGTTATTACAACAACAATAGTCTTGGATTGTTATCGTCTTTCCATTAATAAATGATGATTATTTGAGAAAACGGACATGTCAATCAGTAATTGTGTACACATCATAAGTCGTGTTGATGTGTTACCTCTTGACACCGTCCCCCCGGCCGGGCTGACGAACCAATATAAAACAGCCACCACTACCACCACCATCATCATCATCATCACTGCCACACACCATCGATTGGTGGCGAGCAGCGCCCGGCTGCTTGCTCGACTATATTTATAGCGGCACCATTCAAATTTTATCCGTTATTTACTAGATTTTCCGGACTGACTACTTCCGTATAAAAGGTTGAAAAGTTATAAATTGTATTCGAACATTTACTTTTTTTTTTTTTTCGTAAATTGATGAATGAGTCTACAGTGAATATTCTTCTAAGAGTTTTGGAGTGTACAATTAGGTAACGTTAAGGATCCAAGATTTCCATAAATTCTAGAAGGTTTCAGGATTAAATTATGTAGAACAACTTCAAAAGCATATTTTTATAAAAAGGAAAATAAAGAGAGGACAGAGTGGAATTCTCTGTAGACATATATTAGATTAAATATAAGGGAAAAACTCAACAAACTTTTCTAATTAGAAACTGAATTATAATCAATTAGTGATAAACACACCACTCTATAACAATGCACAATCCACTGTCACTGAACTTTATCACAATTGAAATAGTTTCTTATCGATTTTGTGTGAAAATTCTTTTAGATTTATATTGCTACATTAATGGAAATCCGTATACAACGAAAGCTGCTTGTTCAGCTCATCACCATCATCTTTAAGAATATTTTAGCATTTTTTATTGTGTAATATGCAAATTATAATCCTTTATGGCTAGATAATTTCAGAATCCTCTTCTTTCAGTTGGTGTGTATTGTAATTAATGCTTGTTTTATCTTGTCGTATTTTATTTGAATATTTTGGTAATATTTTGGATTGGATGGGATGGAAAATGAACGAGATGACATTTTGTTTGTATGGTGATGAAGCAACAGGTTTGTTCAACAAGTATGTACCCGGGTATAGTTACATGCAACATCTAGGATGCTGATATGTATCATCTCCTAAACTATCTCTATTATCCCTAGTCTACAATAATACGATCAATATCAATAAAAAGGATAATAAATAGAAGATTAATGATTTTGTTTTGGAAGATTCATTTATTTTGGTATTATTTTAGAAAATTCATCTCCCCCAAAAAAAAATGACAATAAATCCTAATTTTGTCAACAAGCAAAATAATACAATTTACATCACACAACTTGATTATATAATACCGATAAGATTTAATTTACAATGACATTGTTTAATTAAGATGACAAAAGTTATTAATATTGTGTGATTTAATTAATTTGAATACTTTCGTAAAGGACATTATATTATATTAATGAAGATCAGAAATTGGAATGAAGCTGTTGAATTATTGATATACCACCTGTTGTTATTATTCTCGTTGTTGTTCGTATTGTTGCTAAAAGAGATGGAGGATAGTGATGGTGGTGGTGGTGGTGGTGGTGGTGGCGGTAGTGATCCGCCGCCGGTCCAGAATTTGGCTTGAAGGATCGATACTTTCAGCTCATCAGAACAACAACAACGTTGACAGATAGAGAGAACGAACGAACGAAAGCGAGAGAGAGTTGTATATATGTATTCTATCTTCGAAATTAGATTTCGAACAACATTCCTACACTAAACAACTAATCTCACTGTTGTTATTGTTGTTATTTATGTAAATATATTGTTAGTTTTTACAGGAATACTAATCAACTATTCTATGCATAGCAGGCAATTGTTTAAATAATCTGATAATAGAAAAAAGCAAATCTATATAAGATACACGAAAGTAATTTTGTTTTTTATTACTTTTATGTATCCTGAACGCTATAATTCTCATATTAAAATGCAAAAAAGATGCATGAAAGCTTTTTGAGTGCGCTTAATAATTCCTGTTACCTGCAATGACCCTTGGGTCTGTAAATCCTCCATTCTGGTCAAGATGGAAATTGAATACTCCAACAGTACAGGTCCACAACTATCCTTATTCAAAGAAAATATTTTATTAGTGATACTTTTTTTTCGTGGTATATCTATATGCTGAAGCATAATATAACCAAAATCATCTCTTTTAAAATGTCGTTTAATTTATTGAATTTGTAATTCTACATCGACACACACCGTATTAATAGATAATTTAGTGGCACATGGATAATTAAATCGGAAACTGTGGCTTCTATCAAGGGAAATAATGCGATGTAATTGAGACCAAATGCCCTCCAAACTGCTCTAAATAATATCTTTTAAATTGTTGTTAAATTTATAAAGCAACAAAAGAAATTGCTGTAGCATCTTCCTCTCTATTCCCAAGAGATTCCACTTCAACTCTTATTAGTTATCGTAGTTGGACAGAAATAATAAAACAACAACAACAAGATGACTTTCATTTTGTGTTTTAATATGTTTATATTGAATTGGTGACGAGATAATTGTGTAAATTTAGAAAAGTTGATGTTTCATTTGAAATTTATGTAAGTTTTTTTGTAATATTTTTAATATCAAAAATACGAAAACGTATACAACAAAACTCCATTTATCTTGACTTTATCTTGACAATTTAAACAGGTCAAACTTAAACATTAACAACGGTCAGTCACTAGAGGGTCACTTTAGTTAAAGTTAGTTGCCTCTCCAACTATATGTATTGTATGGGGATTTAACTATAAAAATGCACGCAAAATTGCCATTATTTTAAATAAAACGCTCTATAACTAAATATTTGAAATTGTTTCGTATTGGAAAATTGAGTTTTACGTTCAATTTTGTTTGTTAATCAATTATATTACCGAAAGTTATAACTAATTATATAGAGTTGATTAAATGATTCGTAAAGGGCAAACTTTAAGTACAAAGTTTTGTTAGAAAAATTACAGTACGGTCAGTAAATTTGAATAAAATTTAAATTAATAAACCGTTGTTGTTCAATAATTATAGTAGTACAATTTATTGTTGGAAAAGCATAGAAATTGTCAAAATGGTGGATGCGCCGGGATAGTTATCGTTCCAATAATACCTGCCAGTTTCAACTAATTAACACATCTTTGTAGCGTAATTTATCAAATAAATCCATTCCTTAGTGAAGATAGAATACTAGAGAGGCTTTCTATTGAGAATCTTTGAAAATCTATTCAAAATTATTCAAGGAAATAGTAGAAATTCTTTTGCATTACAACTGGCATTCATCGAATTCCATCCTTATGGACATTCACAACAACATTTCCGACATAAATCCGATTCAATAATACTATTTCAAATAAACACACACACACACATATATATATACAACTTGAACAGATATAGAATTTTGCTGATTCGGTTGTAACATCAAAAAAAAAAGGAGATGATTTCGTGCATATTTTTCTCTCCCTTGAGCAACAACAAACCAACAAAAGGCGCACACTTTTTGATGTGAATTTTCTAGAATATTGGGGAGTATTTACGTGAAAATCTTATATTACAACTTATTTTGATAAAATTCTTCTAGTTTGCTTTTGTACAGATTTCATATCGCATTATTGTATTTTTAGTAACATTGCATGTTTAAATACAATCGGGTTGTGTTAATTATTTATCGAATTGCGACCACACGGTCAAGATAAGCTTTAAAATACTTCAACTCTTTAACGAATGGAATTTCTCAATCATACGATATACGAGAGACACCTAAAAAAAGAAACTATTTTTCACACAAAATAATGGAATTTCATCTAAATCCTGTACTCTAACAGTATTTCTAATAGGCTGATGAACTAAAATAGTGGTGGTTTAAAGGAATAACAACGAGTAAAAACCGTTCGATTAGGGTTGAAAATAATTATCTGTGCGTGTTTCAGCAATGTGAAACAGATTGTTGGAAAATTTAACTTTCAAGTTTCACTACAACTAGTTGTGGTCAGAAATGATTGCGTGCCAATATATCACAAGTTGTTTCTTTTTTTTTCAAATATTTTTGATCAAATAATCAAAGGGATGAAGGTAATTTGCTAAAGGTAATTTTTTCTCAAAAACAAAATAAAATCCTACCCTTTTTTTTTGGTGAAACGTTTCGTCTAAACAGAACTAATGTTTTATAAATCATTCATTTTTAATTAGAATTTAAAGCTTCCAGTTCGATTACCTAGAATGAAGATGAAATTAAATTGAAATTCTCTTTCAATTTCAACCCCTTCGTTTTGAAATGAAAATTATCATAATTTATTGTTCTGTAATTGAAGGTAACATTCCTATGTTTTTTCCTCAATTTTCCCACCTTTATATCCTTATATTAAGCCATGTCAGATTGAAATGTTTGGATGAAATTGATTAAAATCTGACACTTTGTTGGATAATTGCTTGTTTTTCAACGTTGTTTGTCTTTGGTTCATTTTTCACGGTTTTAATGACAATTAGCGATTGATGAATATTCAATTTTCGTATAATAGCGTTGATTTCTTTATAGTTACTTTTATTGATTGTAACAGAATATTTAAAGGTGTGTTGTTATCTTATCAATAACCCATTTTAAAATTCATTAAAATCTGGTTAATTAATGAAGTTAACAAATACAGACAGTGATTGATTGCTAAATTTTCGATAAAGAAAAATAGCACATTTACAAGAGTAACAAAATCGTATTTGCAACAAGTTGTTGTAATAGAATCTATTGCAACATAGAAATCTGATAGAACATCATCTATCTTTTACACAAAACAAACATCCAATAAAACCAACAATTGAACAACAATTACTTTGCAACAAAGAGCTCTAAATTTGTCCAAACAACTTACTTTCGCTGCTAATGTAGAAAAGACCACACAACAGTATTAAGAGTAAATTATCCCGTTTTCCATACATAGCAGCACATATTTTTTTACAATAAATTAACACAAGTTGTTGTTTTTTTGTAGTTTTTCCAGTTAAAAACTTATAAAATTCTACGTATAGTCTTTAGTGGAGAGCCCTTGATTGAAGGGCATGTTAACCGTTTTGCGGCCTCTAGCCGACTGAAGCATCGAGACGCTGATGTCGATGTTGTTATTATTGCTGTTGTTGTTGTTCTTGTTGTTGTGCGTAACTCACTAGGATTCAGATGATTTTCTATACTTGACAACAACAACAACAACAACATGAATTGTTGTCAACTTGACAATTACTACTTGATACTAAACAACATAGCATTGTTGATCTTTTAACGTTACAATCAATAATAATTTTCAGATCAAACAAGCTATTTTACGTTCGAATGAACAGTTTTATGGTTCGACATTTTAATGAAATGTTGTTTAACATTTTAGGGCGATTTCCTTATGAGAGAATTTCGTCTTTATAGACAAGCATCTATTGAGGAAAAAATCAATTTTGGAAATCTTGACTTTTGATTACTCTTTATCTCGCTTACACACGTACCTATATTCATTGATTATTCATTCTATTTATATGCAAAATCAATTATAATCACAAACTGATGCATTCTAGTTCAAAAGAAATCAATATGCTAGGTTGATTGTGGTCATTGCATGGAAAATGCGTCTTTGTTGAGAAACACCAATTCTCTCCTCTATCTGTTTTGGTAATTGAAAGAATAGCAAAACTGTAATTTCTGGACGATTTACAAAAGTTACTGTACAACTGGAATTAGTTCTTTTTTCAATACGATTTTTACAACAAAAGATTTGTTGAAGTATGGAGATTTGTTTTTGTTTTTTTTTTTTTTGTAAATTAATTACATGGAAATAAAGTTGTTTCTATTATACGAGTGCTAGTATAATGGATAGAATGGAAGGCCTTTTATAATCCGACACGTCGAATTAATAATTTCTCTGTCGCAAATTAATCCCAGAAATTCATCAGATTTCCGGATTTAACTTGATCTTGGAATTTTAAAGCAAAAAATTTTTTTTGATCAAAACATCAGCTTCATTACAACAAAAAAACATTGGACTTTTTTTTTAAAAATTGAAACTTTTTAATTAATTACTAACAACGTTGATCAAAAGAGAAACGCAACACACACACAATTTAAAATTGAAAAAAGTTTATGTTTGATACAAAATTTGCTTCATTGTAGTAGTTTTGGAATTAGTTGCGTGATGATTTTCATTATTTCACACAACAAATCCGTTTATACTTTCAGAAATTGGGATCAGTTTTTGTTTTTTTTTTTTCGTTTTCTTGTTTATATGTTTCGTAATAATCCACAAAAATCAAAACCATAGTTTTAGTTTTAATAGTTTAGCGTGATTTTACGAATTACATTTATGTATACCCACAGGAAATTCTAGTCGGCCTAATTGCATTTATTTCCACAAATCCCTTTAACCACACATACACATCCTATTCAATACGACCCCAAAATCAATAATAAGGAGCTTATTCTTAATACGGGGACAGCAAAGAAAACACACAAACAAACATGTATGTACAAGGGGACATTGATATATTCTTAGCCTACTACTACTAATTAAAACAGTTATTACGGCGTCCCTGCAACGCTTCTAACTCGCCCAAAAAATGTGTCTTCTTGTAGATCTGGGGACTAGTGTAGGATTTTCAGTAATTCTAACTCTAAATTCCTAATTGAATTCATGTGCGATCAGTGTGCTAACACTCCACGTCTTTTTTCTTTAATTAGTGTTCCAGACCAATTCGAAGATAGAGATCCAAATTAGTCTCGCTGGTCTTTTCTCAGCTTCACCAGCAAGTTTTCCTTCTTCGAATGAAGCAGTCCGGTTTTTGCACAGTCGCATATGAAGGGCAATAATCACCAAGTGTTTTAGATAAACATATCTTCGTGCATTTAACCCCCCAAATACAGATACTTGATGATGGCTCAATACTCCAATCTATCGATTTTCACAATTGAGGTCGACCGGTTTTTTTTTTTTTAAATCTTATTACGCAGGAATGCTTCAAATTCTTGAAGTGAAATTTTTAAGTGACATTTCTAATGAGTCATTGTTTTGTTTAAGGTAAATGGATGGCCTAGGTTAATTAAATTTCAATACTCCCAAGTATATAAAGAATTTATTTTTGACAAAAAATAATTAAGATTTTATCGATAAATACATTTTGCCTTTAAGTGTTTGCTTAACAGGATTGATCTTTTTCAATATTTGTGTCATGATGTTCACCAATTGTTCACTACTCAGACCAGTCTTCTTCGATTTGAATTTCTGTAATAGTTCAGTTGTAGTCATCGGTTTTCTCATCAAATATTTCCTTACTGCATCTTCAGTGATGCCCGATTCACTATAATTTAAACAAAAAAAAAAAAGAAAAACTTTCAATTAATTATTAATTTTGTAATAATTGCACAAACCTTGATCCCATTATATAGTTGGGTAGATCTAATTTCTGTTTTTTATTTGACGGACCGGCTAAAGCATCATTAATAATCTTCCTTTTATTATCGGTCGGTGTTGCTGATCGTGAACTATTTGTACTGCTCGGTTCAATCTCCTCTTTTTTGCTATTTTTCTTCTCCGATTTCTTCTTCTTAATTTCATCATCTGTACTACTATCAGAACTGAAATCACTATTTGATTCTTTATTATCTTTCTTCAAATCTTTCTTTGTATTATTATTATCTTTTTGTTTCTTTTTATTCTTCTTCTTTTTATCTTTCTCATCATTTTCATCTAATTTGTCATTAGTTTTATCTTTTTCATCATCTTCATTACTTTGTTCTTTATCAGATTTATCAGAATCTTCATCACTACCTTCATCTGATGTCAATAATTTACGTAATGCTTTCTCTTCTGCTACACTTTCTAAATTTGCATTTTCCGGTTCACTTGCACTACTATCACTAATATAATCCAATTCACGTCCTTCACCATCACCATCATCGGAATCTTCAAATGCTTCCAAATCTGTATCACGTTTAGATTTCTTCTTTTTATCATCTAAAAATTGGTGGTTTGTTATTTGTTTTTTAGGATAATTTGTTTAATAATAGAAATATTACTCTTTTTTGTTTTCTTCTTCTTTTCGGCTTTTTCTTCTTCCTCCTCTTCTTTTTCTTTCTCTTCATCTGATTCATCATCTGAAGTATCCATCCATTCGTCCATTTCAGAAATTTTTAATTCTAATTACAAATCATTTGATTAATCACACAATACAGAATTGATTTAGATTTTACCTTTAGATTTTTTCGATGATGCTTTCTTGCCTTTCTCTTCACCTTCCTCAATCTCACCCTCTTCATCACCTTTCAAACGTTTCCGCAACATTAACGAGAAATAATTCAAATGTTTATTGCGTTTATTGAATTCTTGTTCAGCTTCTTCAGCTGTTAACGATTTGTATCGTTGGACTGGTTGGAATTTGTACCTAAATTTAACAAAACCCAATTTAAATATTATCGTTTTTCCTTCTGTAAACAATAGTAAGAGTTACCATTCTTGTAATGGGAAAGCTTCAATGGCACCATCAGCTGCATGTGTGAAAACATAATAAGCTGCATTCTCTGATACACCACCTTCACGGATACCTTTGAATTTTTTCACAGTACTACCGCACGATTTCAATATCCATGGTTGATCGTCGGCTCGATATTTTCTAGCAACGATTCCTAATTTTTTACGACGTGCCTCCTCTTTAGCTTCCCTACCGAATTCTGAACCGGCTCCAAATCTACCAAAAAAAAAACGCAACAACAATCAAAACAATCGCAGATTGTAGTGGTGTAATTCATACTTTGGTTGTTCTTCGTCAAATCCTTTATATTCACGTAGATTATTCTCGCGTTCCATTTTAACTTGTGTCCATTTAGAGAACTCAACTTGTAAATTACCATTGAATCTCATCACATGATAACGTTTATTAACATTTTTTGGTACTTTTATTGTGTACTCTTGTACATTATTTGGCTGGAATTTTTCAAAATAAAAAAAAAAAATAGAATTACGGTATTTATCAGAAAGAAACAAAGAAATTCTAGAAATTTACCGCAGTAGAAGTTGACGCCATTTCTAATCAAATTTCCAATAATTACGAAAAAATAATTAATTTTTACAATATGTGGAAACTTTCAATTTTTTTTTATAACATAACCTATAAATCATCTGTCAGATTTATTTAATTGACAAACATTGTTGC
>JAZBGY010000273.1:17704-78529 GCA_037414755.1 Lydus trimaculatus | reverse complement strand
TTTCTACAATTCATTATAATTCGACTAGATGAGATGGAAATCCTTTCAATCATCATTTCCCCCAGTGAGAGCATCCGATAGGAAAATTTTTGGGTTGTTTCTTGGCATGTGTGTGTGTTGCCCCCTTGTCATTCGACATTCATTATTATTGGATTTTTAACAATTTGAAATTGAATTCTTTCACATTTTTTAATTAGTGATTGATTTCTGTGGTCGGCATCAAAATTAAAATGGTAATAAGATCGGTTCAATTATCTGTGTTTCAAGTGACAAATGTAATAAAGCTTCATTCGTGTCGGTGTGTACATTCAAAATCCAATCACAGATTGATCACATAGAAGGACACAAACAAAAGAGACACAAGAGACAAAACAAAAAAAAAAAAAAACAAAAACGTCCTATCCTCTATCTTTACAAATGCTCGTATATTACACTTGATTCGATTGATTTGGAAACTTTTTTATCCCAATTCGACTTTGTTAGAGTTAAATGAATGAAATCTAGTTAACTTCAGGATGGGAATCTTTTTTGAATTATGTTTGAAAATTTTAACATTTTATTTATAACGTTGATGGTATTTTAAGTGTGTTTAATAAAATTTTTATACCGACATTAATGAGAAGGTAGTATGGCTGGCATAGAGAGTTGGAAGAATTCTACCATACTCTCTCACCCTCGTTGTTTTCAACTACATTAAATTCTATCCTTTCCGTTTCAATTTCGGTCTGGTTTAACTTATGTTTTAACGATTATTTTGAAAAAAATTCGTGTAATACGTACATTTTTATTACAATTTTACAATATTCGGTATTTGGCAAATTCTTATTTTTATAAAATCACGGAAATGTTGAATACAATTTTACTATTTTTACATTTAGAGAATTTAATAAAAGTTCATAGCGATTTTCGACGTTTTCCTCATATGCCCGCATTATAAACATACCTGCAGCAGGATATTTGTAAAATTTATTTCTTCTATTTTCATCTGAAATATGCTTATATTAAAAAGTTTAATTTATTGTTGAAAACAACATTTTTTTTGTTGTTGTGATAATCTAACTGTAGTAAAGGTTTAATAAAGCAAAACTGATTGACAATAATTGATCATCCAGTTATTGATGAGATTTATTATTAAATTCCATAAATAACACAATAATAATAGATAACTGATTAGCTGAATGATCCACTAGGATAGTTATTGATAACAGACACAACTTCTTGCTACAATTCCAAACTGATACAAGTTTAGTCAGTTATATTCGAACTTTACTATAACTAATCTAATTTCTAATTGAATGAATTGAAACGAAATAAATTAGGAAAGTTTCATTATTATTATTATTAGATAGAATTGGACATAGAATTTTAGAGACAATCAAGAAATATCTTGATGTTAAAATAGTGTAGCAGAATTAGAATTATACTTTAAAAGCCATTATTCTGTATATGGTTAAAGTGAATTCAATTCCATAAAATACAAGCAATCGACTTATTCAAAATAAATTCCAACAAACAATCGTCTAACAAACCAGAAGTTCTCTAAAGCCTTTCCACAAGACTCTTATAAATCTTAACAACATATACAGGAGTGAGAAATGGAATTATTTTATGAAAACCCCTCAAACACAAACACAAAAAAACAATGTAAGAATTTCCTAATAAACTAATACAAAAGAGAGAATTGAATTCGGTATGCTGCAATTTCGAATTCCGTCAATAATACAACAACAACAACAACAACAAACGTAGGTACGTACCCGATTTGTGTGTGTATAATACGGAAATTCAATTTAATTTAGCGATAGTCTCTAACTAATGAATAGAGCTATAAATTTCAATTAATTCGAACCGATTTCGGACAAAATCAACATTTTGTCGATTCGGTAAATTTAGCTAGCCACACAATTTCCTAGTAGAAATCAACTATTATAATACCAACGAAAGAAAAAAAGTGTTTACTTTTCCAACAAACATTTACATAAAGAGGTACTTGAGTAGATAGAAGATGAACCAAAATTTCGTTATTAGTTTGGTTTAACAACTCAATTTACCAGGTAAAGTTGGATGTAACGTTATTATGTTGTATACCAACAACCTGATGTAACGATGGAATTATGCAATTAATTTTTGTTAGTTGTTATTAGATTGTTGTTGTTGTTTTTTTCCCCTTTCCTTCTTGTTTAGTACACCTTTATACAGTTGTAGAATTGTTTGTATCTCGACAAATATCTGTTTATAATTGTATTCAAGTGAAATGTTTACAACATTCTTGTTGTACAAATAAAGTTGAATTACTGTAATAAAATTTTATAAACCAACAACAAAGTTGCATATAATCTCTCTTTACAAGTGGATTTTCAACAAAAGATTATTCCAACATTGTTTTCTACAAAGTTGTACTTAATGCAATACAGATATGTGTTAATAGTATTGTACAAATGGATCTTGTTCTGCTACTTTCATTACAAAACACTACCGTCTCCAACTATGTTTCGTTTTCAAAGTGTTTCGTTATTTAACAGAAGATCTATGATATTTCAGGATGGTTAGAATTGTTTGTAAATTTGTTCAAATCTGGCAAGTCTGTTGAAGAAGTATCAGAGAAAAAAAAACCAAAAATAGGACTTTCAATCCAAGTTTCAAGTTTTCTTAAATCTCTCTTGATACATGTGATAAATAACACTCTCACAACTTGTAAGTATTGACTATTATTCAGCCAACACTTCCCTCAACTTGTCCAATTGAAATTTATGATTTGGTTGAAAGCAAACAACTTATCACTTTAAAATAAAAATTAAAAAAAACTACCCATATGTTTTTACTGAACAAGTACAAAACTACCACTATAGTTTACAATTGTTGATTGTCACCTATATGTGTGTGTTATTTGCCTCTTTGAAATCATTCAGATAACTTTCTGCAACTTTGACCCTATATATATATATATATATATATATAGCTTTGAAGTTTTAATGGCACTTTACTGGTAGTGAAACTCCCACAAGGTAATGTAATGGAAATGAATTTTATTCTCACTCAAAGGAAAAACCTACAAATCGGAATGCCATAGAAACTACTACTACTACTACTGCGAGAGTATTTCAGAGACAAATTGAAGCACTCGAGTGAGTACAAGTCGTGTACAATATTGCTTTGTTTATAAAATGAAAATTTGGAGGACGATAAATTTTAATATTTTGCTGGCATTAAGTAGTCTACAACAAAATCTAATGAATTAAGGTAAACTTAAGACTTTGTACAGATATATGTCATGGTAATTAATTATCTTTAATCGGCGTTTCGTATGAATTTTTTACAAATTGAATCTCTCTAATACACTTATCCCTGGAAAATCCTTTAACATCCAGAGCTGTATTAAATAAATTATTATCCGGTAGGTACTATACTGAATAGGTACTTTAACTAGAATTAACGGTTATAACTCTAGTCGAAATGCGAAACTCGCTTTATAGATTCTAACAGAAAGAAAGAAAAAAAACACCTCCATCACTTTCCATGAATTGCCGGACAATATGCTTCCATAGTCGAGCATAAAATCCATTAGATAGACAAGAAAATTACTTAGTTATTACTTTTTGAGAAGGTTAATATCGTTAAACTTAATTCCAAGATAATGTTTCTATAAAAATTTTATTAGAGTAAATCAACTTTATCAACTGAGATCAATAATAGAGATGATATGATTCGATAAGAAATAAGTAGTTTCTTTATAATCTTATAAAAATGTACAATAGTTGAAATGGATCTATTTCCATTTATACTTTTCTGTTTCCCTTATATATATAGTTTTCCTCTTCCTATTCCTTCCTTCATCAAATTGGGTTACGGTTAAATCGCATGTATGAGGATAAGAAAGTTCCATTTATTTGAACACAGAACGTAACATATTTGAAATTCTTCATGATTCCTTTTTATTTTCTCCAACACCAAATAGTTACACGATTCTCTTTTTAACATAAGTCGCCTTTATATACGGAAGTTGAGCTTTAAACTTATCCAGTTTCAATACGGATTTAGATCGGATTTCACAATGTTGACAAAGACGAAGAAGACAAACAGAAAAAAAAAACAAACCAAAAGACGAAAGAGTTGAAAGATAATACTGTCAAACAGTTATCTTTGTTAATCTTCCACTCTGACACACTAACCAAAAAATAGAAAAAAATAAATAAAAACAACAACAAAGAGTAACAATAAAAATTCCATGTTAATGGAACAAATCTAATTTAGAACAGTACATATTTTATGGCATCGTTTCAAGTAACTAGGGAGTCATTGTGGACAGGCTATTTGATGGCTAACAAGAAAAACTTTATAATACCTGAGAAAAGTGCCAAATATTGGGTAGAAGTAATAACTCGACAATGGATATAGTGCCAACGTTTCTTTTTAGTGTATAGCTACAACAAAAAGGATTCGAATATACCATCGAGAATTGGTGGATCGATTCGTTGTTATTTGTTTTCACAAACATATGGTGTTTTGTTTTTAATTTAAAATTTATATTTTATGTGATAAACTGTTCTCATATAAATGCCTACACTACAATTTGGTCGCCTTTAGGCTATACATACATATATGTAATATACCTCATTCTGGAAAGTTATCCAGATGGGCATAATATTGTAAGAGTGGGAGTTGAATTTCCCACTAAAGTTAGAAAAGTGCTAGAACATTGGTATTTTCTTCATTATAAATTTATATAAATCTAGAATCGATATGCATTGAAATTCAGTACTCTCTATGGAAAATTTAATCAAATAAACAATTTTCAAACATATTGTCTTTGTTATTAGATCACTAGTGCAATTCTAAACTAATCTCGATCTTCATCTTTATCAGCTGCAATTAGAAAAAACTTATACTGCGGCTTATAGTTCAACATTGATTAATTCTAAGTACAAGGACAGCCAAATCTTGTTATTTCAGCTTCACTTGCTTGTAACTTCTAACACAATTATGATAAATCAAATTATACCCTCCCATTCACTTGATTTTGATTCAAAATAAAAATGCAACACTATTCAATAGAATGGAAGTCGACGAAACTGGGTTATACACTTTGGAAAAATTCGTGTAAATTGAAAATAAAAGCATCCAATATTATAAAAGACTATACAGAAGTAAATGTAATTAAGAGCGCAGAATCAGGCGTTTGTTCTTTAATGATAAGATAAAGGATCAACATTATTGGACTTATTTGAGGATGAAAAGGACTGTACGATACGACCGGCGGCGCATCCACCAAAATTAAACCAAATCAGGTCCATTTGTTTCGATAAGTTCCAACTAAATTTCCATATTGCCAGTTACAAGTTTCAACTTTGGAAAAGAACTAGATAGTAACTGATAAGAAAATATATGAGAAACAAAAACTTCAAAACTGGAAATGGTGATTAGCATTATAATTCTGTAACATTTCATCTAAATATAAATAAATAAACAGAAGAACGTTTTCTAGATAGCTAAGTGTATCTTTGAAATTTTAATTACACCAAATACAATGTTTATTTATTTGAAAATAAATAAATAAGTTATGTTTCCATCAGTTTTCACCCACTTATCAACTGAAGCAGAATGAAAATACCAACAACAACAACAACAACAACAAAGAAAATTAATCTACCTTATTTCGATTATATTAAAACCATTAGAAAATGCGCTTCAAGAACTTTCAATTTTATAAAATATGAAAGACTGCCTCTAGCATATGCTGAAAGATGCAAGAACTCAAGTGCAAATTATGAAAATATGTGTGTAGTAAACTGAATTCAACAGAGACATGAAAAATGGAAATTTACACCGGTGGAAAAGAAGACTATCCTTATCGAATCGATTAATCGTTTAATACACCCTCTTTTTTTCCACTTTCAAAATAATAATAATGATAATAAAACAAAAGATTAATTGTAATTCACTTTTTCTGCAATAGTGGATTTGAATTGGTTTTATAGTTAATTTTTCGCTATAAAATCAACAAAGTGTCTTTAATAATGAAGTAATCATCCTTCTTCTATCTTCCTATTTTTATTGTGATAAAAGCAAAGCTGGTAGTACAAGTATAAATAAACAATTAAGAATGTTGTTGGATTAATCTTTAACGCAGTATTTGCCTGCATCTTGTCTTTTATAACAGAAAAGCTTTCACTAATTATAACGAAAACATCAAGAAATTTTATCTTCTTATTTATTCCAAGTGATTCTTTTTTTTTTGTTTTTTGTTTTTTTACTACTGTATAAGAAGAGATCTTTGTTAGAATAATGGAAAACAACAACAAGTTGTCATCGTTATTGTTGTATATGTCGGAATATTTTACGATAAAATAGAAGAAGAAGCAATAAAATTAAAACAAATCTTGAACAATATAAATAAGGGACAATTGGAAAAAATTGTATCCACTCTATTTTGATCATTCACCAATTGTTTTGAATCGAAACATCAATTGCTGTTTGTCGCCGCCACAATACATTTATAGAATTACAAATTCTTTGAGCTTACAGTTCATCGAATTTAAGCTTTTTGATAAAATTAACTGGTCTCGTTCGACAAATTGTTAAGTGAATTTTTATGTTGAGTATCCAACAGAAAAAAATACAGTTGTTCCCAGTTGTGAAGCTTCATTTTCTACTACAAAGAACCTAAATTATTCTACAGTGTTGTCCAAAAAAAAAATATCGCTGTGAATTCTGCCCTTTATTACTCTAATCCTTCAAGAAAAAAAAAAAAAAAAACAACTTTCAAGAGCTTCTTCTTTTTCTACTACACCCGCCTCTAACTATACAAACTTTCACTGCTTCTTCTGAAAAACATTACCATCATTTGCATCAACACTAGCTGAATATCGAACAGTGCCTATATATAAAGTGACAACATTAATCTTATAGACGACACATAAAAAGATCCTCACTTCATTTTAAAGGAGAGTTCATTGTTGAAATAAGTTTGTTAATTAACCATTAGAATTGTTGTAATGTGATGACACTTAAAAAGCGGTGGTAAAATATTTGACAAAATTCTCAAAATATTTTATTGGAGAATTTCTAATTATAATTCAAAGAAGACACAAAGTTATTGGGAAAATTCCCCATCAAATTACTAATGAAATCAAGCTCCACGATAATAAGTTACAGGAGACTTTCAAGAATTCTATGATTTCTTATTGAAAAACAAAGGTAATAAAAATAATTAAAATTTTTATTTTTAAGTCGGCTTTTGATGATGATTATCAAAATCTGAGGTTGGTTTATCGAGTAATCCTGTAACAGTTAATACACCCTTTCAAGTTTAATTTGGGGATGATAACACAACCAGTTGGATTAAATTCCAACTGTAAAAATAGAAAATTAATAATTAAAAATGTTTCGTAAAATCCCGAAAATTCCCAAATGCAACAACAACAAACTTTTAGATATTTGAAAGAAAATGAGAGTTTGATTTAAAAAAAATTCTCTATGGAATTTTGAGAAACCTGGATTTAGAAGCTTAGGAAAGAAAAATGAATCTTTCTAGGAACGTATTTGTAATTTGAAAAAAATAACGATGTTCCAACAAAAAAATGCAGAAAATCCCAAAATATCAATCATTATCAAATGTGCTGTTTGTTAACATGAATAACGATCAAGATTGAGATTTGTTTAGAATTGCACTTTTCTGTGGATTTTCAAGTATTGCACAAAATCAACTTTTTCAAGTAGTGTGTTAACACACCGTAAGCTTCATTTTCGTTCCAGTATTGTTTAAAAACCCTGCAAGGTTTCCATAATTACTGTTCACATGCCTTAAAACTTGTCAACACACACAAATAATCCCAAAAAAAGGACACAATTTTACATTTATTTATAGTTTTGAATAGTTAGAAAATTCCTATTGTTTGTATTTATTTCTGTTGAAAATACGTTGTCTACTCACTTAGATACAGATACGTGAAATTCTGTACACAAATTTGAATTTTATTGTTGGCCGTTATCTGCAGTTCCGCTTCATATACAAATATCCACAAAACTACAATAGAGAGAAGAGAGAAGATCTGAGATATAAAAACCATCATTTACGGACAAATTTATATCGAAAACAGGGGCGTATTTTTATTTTTTATTTTTTGTTACTTTTGGAAACTCCAACAACAAGCTTATTTTATGATAAAATCATTGATTTATTATTCCACACGACTAGAGACAATATTTAAAAATGTATAAATATAGGTATATACACATATGTGTTTTATACATAAAACGAAAAGAATAATGTGCCAACTTACAACATGAAATTGTACGGAAGACGTTTTCTTTACCACCAGAACAATGGCTTTAATGTTCCTCTAAACACAAAAAGACAAAAAAAAATCGATGGAAATTCTCATTGTAAGATGTTTTTTATTAAAAGAGGAGTTTTCCTGGAATTTTCATGATAAAAACAATAAACTTTACAGCAATATTACAGTTTTACAATTAACGTAAAAGTAACTTGACTTCTAAACAAATTCTAAGCTGGTCAAGTTGAATTTGCTACACTCTATATGTGTAAATCGATTAAATATTCATATCGTGTTGTTTACTGTGAATCAGTTTTGTGATACACAAATAATTTATTTTCTACCTTGATGCAATAGATTGCAAAATATAAAAAAATCTTGATAAATTATTCAAGTGTCTACTACCGAAATACCTTTTTAGTTTTCCATTGAAATCTACAACAACAACAACAACATATAAACACATCAAAAAAAAGATGGTAATGTTATAAATTCTCCTTACAATCATATTGTATATAGACTTTTCTTTTCATAGCATACCATCAACATCAAACTTGAACTATATTAGGGATTTTCTTTTTGTGATACACACACAATAATCTTTATTTTCTCACATTTCCGACCATAATGATACTCGAAAAAGATAAATTCGAATAATTTACCTTTTATGGACTGAAAGACAGAATATTTCTATGTTTATATCTTGTAATACATTTTGTAAATATATGCTACAATCTGGTATATAGAATGAATTTAAAACGGAACAATCATCAAACAAGACAGAAATGGGGCAAATTTATTTCAAGACGAATGACAATCCTTTAGTTATTGTAACAAATTCCACCTTTAGTGTCAAATGCACTCGATGAATTACAGTTAAAGGAACAATTGCAGTATGTTGTCTAGAAGTTCAGATCACGATCACACTCTCATCAATTACATTCAGTCTAAACAGTTGAACAATAAAAATTGTCAGATATTGTTCGGCAATAGGAAGATTTAATTTTTTTTGGATAACAAACACTACCACAACAATTTAAAATAATAATAACAACAAGAACAACAAAGGAATAGGAAAATGTGTCAAATCTCTCAAATTTCCAATTGACAAAAATATTCAGGGCCGAAACTAGCTATAGGCATAGTAGGCACCAGCCTAGGGGCGTCAACGGACTAGGGGCGCTAAATTCTTTAACCGCTTACGAATTATACAGAGGGAAAATCAAAAATTGCTATTTTCTATTTTTCTCTTATAGCACCTTTATTCAAAAAAATAGTTATATGATGCCAATGCTATTCCACTTTTGAATTTTGGTGGATGCGCCGGGGTACGTTCGCGCGTAGAATTTGAAAAAATGGTGGAGGCGCTACGCGTACGCGCCGATCCTAATCTACTTTGATTAAAAAATTCAATTGAGATGACAAAGGCTTTAATTCTGTGGAATAGCAAATTTTCGATACGACATTTAGTTTCATCATGGCCATCATGAAATTAATTTTTAAATCTCCGATCATTTACGATTTCCAAGATCGTAATGTTAAATCATGATAAAAGAACACCCCATTTTCGAAAGGGGCGCCAATATCTCGGTTTGTCTATATCCAAATTATCCCTTGTTTCGACCCTGACAATATTGAACACAAAAGCTCGATATCAACGAACTGTAACTATCAGAATTGAACACGAGAGAACAGGCTATAACTAACACACTAATCTCAAGATATGTAAAAAGAAGATTAGATTTTTTTATTATTTGAATGAAGATCTAGATCCTTTGGTAATTATTGTATTTATAAACAATAACGAACAATTTATAATTCAAATGTAAGATTAGAATTATAACAAACCACTATATTCTACATTAATTTGTGGTTATCTATTGACTAGAAATGTTAACTATGCAGATAACGAAGCATTCCAATATAGAGGAGAAGATTAGACTAGTTGAGATTATGCTGAATTACTATTAAATAGATGGATTTGATTTACAGAAATTGTAACCTTGACCTCCACTATTCCAATCACATTATTATTGGTACTTTGACATAATTAATTTGATTAATTTATCAAACTATACGTATGCATATTCCTCTAGTTTAAAGAAGTCTTACATCTACTTTGATTCGATCAACTTGACTTTAACAATTAAAGAAAATCAATTTGTTTGAAACGCTACATAAATTATTTGTGGCAACTTCTGTTAAATCATTTATTGAAGAATTACTGTAATGCTTTATGCTTTATTACGAAATGTTTAATTGACGAGAAGCACCATCAATTGTTGCAACTGTTGTAATCTTGTATTGTAAATGCAGTTGAATCTCTCTCTCGCTACCTCTATGTGTGTATTTTGAGATAAATTGAATTTGGTTGCAATAAACTTCAAAGAGTGACATTTAGAATGCTGTTAAACTAATAATTTGTGGTTGAAATCAACAAAATACAACCCAAACACACACAAGTCCTGTTTCTCCTGTTTTCTTATCAATCACATTATTAGTCAAGTAGAAAGATTACTCTTAACATACCTACACTTTAAAATTTCAACAATTTAAAACTTAATTTTGATTGATGATCTCAATCGTGTTGTGATAGATTGACAAGACCAAGTTAAATTGAAGAAGATTTCTGAATATCGAATTAGTTTTTTTGGGGTAGAGTTGGATCAATACGATGGTTACCGAAAATTGTTGTTAAAATTATGAATTAATTCTTAGTCTTTACATAATTTTAAATTAATTAATGTTGAATCAACACAAACATAAAATGGTTTGGATGTAATCCTTTGGTTCGTTTGAAAAATTATTCAGAGATTTTCTAATATTTGTATGTATACATACATGTAGGAGAAGGTTATATTAGATTTCACCATTATAATACAACAATAGACCTATATTTTCATTATTAATAAATAATTTCAAATATGGAACGTTTCATAAAGGACCATTCAATTAAATTAACCAACAGAAAACATCGATTCTATATGAGACATGAATAATAGAAGAGATTCCCATTATATCAGTAAACTAAAATCGAATTAATCCCAATACAAATAGACAACAGAACAAACTAAAAATAAAAATATGCCTTTCTGGATATTCCCCAAAATGAATGGAATACCTTTTCCGTTATATCAAAACGATTGGATTGAAACAAAACCAAAATCATCAATGAAGCTTGTTGAACAAAGCCAAAAAAAAAAAGTTGAAAATTAAATAAAACCACTTGTACAAGCCAACACGTAGATGTGTATAGAATAAAAGAAAAGTCATGGAACAAAATAGCTGGACTTTGGTTAGAAATTCCCAAAGGCACACTTGAATCCTAGTATAGATCGATCCTAACGGATGCCGAACAGCTGTATTGGGCCAATAGTAGTATAACCTTCCCTCTGATCTGTTCGGATACGATTACTTTTTATAAAAATTTAGATTGTTGGTTGGTATGGTTGTGTTTTTATTATATGTTCCCAATAAATTCAAACAAGTCACGATTTTCGATATTTTCACCCCTGATTTAGTCGAAACTGAAATAATAATTATTTACCAACCTTTCATTATGCTTGTTAAGCTCATTATCATTATGCTACTTGGTGATTTTCCTAATGATTTGAGCAGAGTTACACTGTATTACGACTATTCTCCATATACACAACAGCGATCTGACTTGGTCTATAATTGCCTTTAAGCGTAGACCCTTAGGCTCATCAATTATTGCTGAATTTTTATCGTCACTAATTGTAAGAGACAAAAGTCCCCTCTTGTAATTACACACCCGTCTTTTTGCTATATCGAAAAAAAAAAAAAAATTACCACCACTTTTCATGGTGAGAATTTAATGAAATACACTCTCGCTTCTATACCACTCTTTATACAGACAATTCTGGATGTTTCATTAATTCCTATAATTAGATTACTTTTGCTCTTTCAAATATCTCTCCTTTTGTATCTTTACCATCCATATATTTCCAACATTTACAACAATAATTACATCCAGTTTATGATTGTTTCCGTTTATATTTCTTTCTTGCTTTCTCTCTATCAAGTTTGTTTTTGTTTCTGTTTTCACTTGAAAACAGGAAATAAAGAAGAGATCTTCATCAAAACAATAATTATTGTTTTTCTTTTTTTGTTGTTGTTGTTGTTGTTGTAAATTCCACTTTTAATAAAATTGAATATGAAAAGGATCATACTACACAATGAATACCTTTTGTCTTTATATCTATATATATATAGGTATATCTATCCACTTATTTGTTTGTTTGAATTAAACTTTATATTATATTCCATTAAAACATAATAGGAAATTTGATGAATTGAATTTCAGTTTAGTTATAGAAAAGTTTTAATCCATTTCTCTAGTTTGCAGAGTAATAAACTCCTCTCCATCTTTTACGAAATCTTATTTTTATTAAAAATAATAAAACAAAAACCAAAGTAGTAATAATGGTTGAAAACTCCACGGTATATCAGATTTGTGTGCAACTTTCTTTTGAGATAGAATGATGATGTTGATTTTGATCAAAAGATTTCGTATGAAGATCGTTTGTTTTATACGGACTGACTGACTGACTGACTGGCTGGTAGAAAATGGAGTTTTAATGGAAACGTTATAAATTAAAATCAATTTAACTTGGAATTATTGTTGATTAAATGTTTATGGTGCTTTAATTAAGAACATTTCATTCACCTGCATTCAATGAAAAGCTGTTCAGCTTTTATTTGTAAATAAATATGTCAACGGGCTTTGAGCTTTTATATTAACAGCATTTAAGAAAATGCTTTATTGTTTGTATTTCAACTAGTTGCCGCCTTTAGTAACATTAATTTAGTAACAACCTTAGGAAATTGTAGAGAGAAATTCTAGAATGTGTGTGTATATGTCGACAACAAACAACAATAACAATAACAAAGACATTTCTATAGTAGACACAGACACATAAACACGGACAAACAGTACCCCTTCACTTTGTTACACTTTCTTATTCAAGTGCTTCTTGTAAAACGTGTACAATCCGCTAACGAGAAACTACCATAAAGTCAACTCAAGAAAAAGAAAAGTAAAATTACACAGAACGGTCATCATTAATGATGTCCTTTCATTATTATAACTGAAATGAAATAACACCAATTGTAACTTTTCAAAAGAATATTTTCTTGCTTTTCCACACTTGAATTTGTTTTTGAACAATATAAAGGTTGAGTGTTAATGGGAATTGTTGTAAGATTCAAATGTGTATTTTCCTATTCAATCCCATATAAATGTCTAATCGGATTTTCATCACCATAACCAGATAATTGGTATTAATCTGATATCTCAACACTACCGCGCTATCAAATAATAAATATACGAGGGTGTTAACAGATAAGAATACACCAAAAAAAAAATTAACGTTATTTGAGTGGAAATATAAATGACAAACTAGTGCAATATCTTCAATTGCAAGATAATTGAGAAATCACACAGAATGGCCAAGTGAAGAACACTACAGACTCTTCAAACTAGACAAACAACTACTTCAGTGTTATTCTCGAATAAATAACAAAAGAACACTTGTAACAATAGAATGCGATTTAAAAATACAAAATAAATAGATGAAAAGAACAATACTAGATGTAGACGTAAGTCATGTGATGTTCTACTCCCACTCTAATAGTCTTGTATCATGTGATTTACCCCCCTATTATTATTGCCAATTGCCACGTTAATAAAATATTGTTTTCCATATTTCATAATAATACACTGACTGTTAATCAATTTAACATATGGAATTTATCAGCGACACTTGAAATATTTATGAAAAGTAAGATAATCAACTAAAATACATCGACTATATATATTTACCTGATAAAATTTATCAGGTAGGTAACATTTAGTACATCCACACACACATCAAGGTAGATAAGTTGCACAATTTTAAGTATTGAAATAATGGCGGCTATCATACAATGTTATAAATAATCGAAAATTTCGCGCAAACTTTATAGAAGAAGAAAAATGATAATAACGTAAGTAAGATTTAAATCTTCTCATAAATCATATTGTGTAATGTTTTATATGTTTGTATATTTATTATAGAGTAGATAGAGAATAGGTACCTAGATACATACACACACAATTATGGCTGTGATTTATCAATGTCCTTCAGATAAACGTTTATTATGCGAATGGTCAGGATATGCAAGTGATATCGAACATCATTTCGAAGAACAACATCACAATCTTTTATATTATACAAATACAGTTGATATTGATCTTAATCAATCAACTGATAATAAATTAATAATTTTAAATAATAATATTTATTTATTACAAATTAATATTATTGAAAAACAATTAAATTTTAAATTACGTTATTTAGGTGATCATAATATGGCATTAAAGATGACTTATGATTTAATTATAAATTTAGAAAAATCCTTCTATATACCAACAGTATTAAATCAACAACAATGGCAATTAAATTTGGAAATTTTAGAAAAATACCACGAAAATCTACAATCGTTGATTTGTACAATATCGATTCATTATAATCAACAACAACAACAACAACAACAACAAATTTGTAATGTTGTCAATAGAAAGAATTCATTTGAACAATATTTTGATGCTGTTGATAATGATGATGGTGATGATGATGATGATGATGATGTTGAGATGAGATATATGGAAGCATTACGTTTCGTTCAAAATAAAATCCAACAATTGAATCAAAGGAATTCAGATATTTTTGATTCTGTAAGTCAATTGGATTGGTCGATTTTAGAAGAACCATTCAAAAAACGACAATTAAGTCGTGAAAATAGTTGTAAAGAAACAATAGTTGAATTACCATCAATGAATCTTGAGGTAGAAGAAGAAGAAGATAAAGAAGAATTACATGTTTGTTATGTATGTCATAAAGATATGTTACCACCAATTTATTTATGTGTTAATGGTCATAATGTTTGTGTTAATTGTCGACAATCATTATGTTTATGTGATGGACAAGTGACTGATATTAGAAATATAGAAGAAGAGAATTTTAGTCGTACCCATCAACATCCATGCCGTTATTATTCAAATGGTTGTACGGAACGTTTCTATTATAATGAATTACGTCCACATGAAACCAAATGTTATTATTGTAAATATAAATGTTTAATAACAAATTGTAATTTTTCTGATAAATATCAACAATTTATACAACATTTAAAAATCCATCATAGTAGTATAAAAATTGTAACAAATAATTCACATTATGATTTTCCAAAAGATGTGGAATTTTTTATTGTACATCGTGATAAAGGTATATTTTATTGTCGTTCAGAAACAAATAATGATGAGACATGTAAATGGTTGGCAATGTTTTGTGGTCCAAAAGATAGACGTTTCTTTTGTGAATTACGTTTTAAAAATAGTCGTTTAAATGATCCGTTATTTTTAAAGAATCGCGACAATTATATTTATGAATTGATTAAAACGAAATTGGAATTGAAAAAGATGAAAGTGAAAGAGAAAAATGCCATTTTAACTATTACAAGTTTTGATTAATTAACACTCTACTATCTATCTGTATAGAGGCTACCTGGTTTGTTTATTTATAGAAATGTGGAAACTGTTTGACGTAATTTTATAACACAATAAACAATTGGATGTATTCTACTATTATTATTTAATGAAATAAATTTTATAACAATCAAGTGATTCTACTATTATGTTTAATAATAATAAATAAATAAAAATTGTTAAATCGTCAATTTATACAAAATTCATTATTTATCAAAGCAGCGATAAAACTGCCTACGAAACAACGTTTGTTCCTCCTTCTTGTACAACAATAAATGTAAGTTTTATACACAAATATGTCTTTTTATTATTAACAAAACAATAGCAAATTATTTTATATTTTTCTTCAAGAAATAATTAATTAATACTTGACCTTAAAACTATAATTATTGCCATATTGTATTTGCGTTTCACTATAAAAATGTAATTTTAATTTTATCGTTAAAACAACCTTGGCACTAACTTTTATTATTGTTTCATTTATAATTATTCTATTTTTACACGATTTTCTAATCTAATTTACCTACTACTCTCTATGGTGGAAAAATCGAATTTTCCAACTATATACTGTTCGAAAATATGAATCATTTATGTTTTGACAGAAAGATTTTAATTAATTGTGGTGGCAGTAGCGGCCCGGTTTTTCTATTGACGAATCCATACAACACGTCAGAAACTAAGGATGGAAACACAATGAATTGTAGTTAAGCTATACTTAATTGTTGAAGATTAAAAAATACTAAACAATAGAATTAAAGTGTATGCTACGAGGAAGCTTACTCCAGACACCTATTCGGGCAAACGAGTAATTACGTGCTTGATTTTTAAATTTGCATCGCAAATTTAATGCTCTTCTTCATTTTATGTTGAAACTTATTATCCTAAAAACACAACCAAACCACCGATATTCCGATTATAAATTTATTAATGATTCATATCATGTTTAATCAGTTTTTTAAAAATTGTGTAAACATACGAAATTTATTAAAGATCGACCGGTTTCGGGCAGATGTTAAATATTGTTTTTTTTTTTGTTGTTCAGTGATTTGTCAGTGGGGAAACGATTTTCCACAAAAATATGTTCGATTAATTAAAAACAAAAAGCCGAAATGTATAATTAAACATGTTATAGCTCCCATTATTTCCAGTCGTGCTAATATTTTATAAAAAAAATTTTTTAAGCTGAATCTTATTTTTTTGTTCTACAATCAATTTTTAATTGGCTTGTTAACAAAAAGCCACGGATTATAACAACAGCTAAAAATACTTTTTAAATACTTTCTCTACGTTGTTCAATTTTATCAATTTTTTTTTGTTCGGATGAGTGTTTCATAAATTATTCGACAATGAATCAGAAAAATCGTTCTGATAATGATTTTTTTTTAAAATAAATCGCAATTGCGCTATTGTGAATGTGGCCTTAATAATTTCACCTAAAATTAAAAACAGTAACCTTCAACAATTGCACGATATTTCTGATGAATCATAAATTCATCATCATCATCATTTTCCAAAATAAATGGAATTGCTTGATATAAAATTTTAGTTTTAAATCATCATTTGTGAAAATTTCACCCACTTTAATATCGTTGTTTGTTTTAGACTGATAACACCTGTCGTTGATAAGAACACACACACGCATACATACATACAACAAATCACTACCCAACATTGCGTTCCAGTTTTTATTCAACAAAGAGAATATTGTGATTGATGATTATCAAATTTTTGGCATGTGTACACCTATATCATTCAATTGTTATTGTGTTTTAATAGAAATATAGATAGAAAAAATGTTAAAAATACCTGATAATATATTAAAAAAATTAGTATGTGCGTATTGTGATGGTTATTTATGTTATGAACCGATTATGTTGAATGGTACACGACAAATTTGTGGTAAATGTTTTAAAATATTACCAGATGAAGAAAAAACTACATATATTAAACAAATTAGTTATGAAACAATTGGTGAATTATTAATATTCCCATGTAGATATCATCGACAAGGTTGTCAATTTACATATGGATGGAATCAAGGAAATGATCATGAATTAACATGTCAATATCGTTTCAATACATTACCGTTAGTAGACGATCATGATGATGATGATGATGGTAATAGTGGAAAAAATATAACAAATAAACATTTCTTTAATATTGGTGATAATAATAATTATGATAGTGTAATTGTGAAAGCAGCAACATTAAATCAACAAATGTTAAATTGTAGAATTAACGAGAATCAGAACGATTCAATTTTCTATCAAGATAAATGTATAAATTGTAAAAATTTGATAATAAATGAGAATTATTATTGTTCATTTGGTCATAAAGCATGTAAGAAATGTAAAGGTAATAATTGTACAAGTTGTACAACAATAATTGGGATTGAACCATATTCATATTGTAAAAATACAAATAAAGGTTGTAATCAATTATTACAAATTAATTTATTAAAAAAACATGAAATCGATTGTGAATTTAATAATTTCAAATGTCCATTATGTTCATTTAATGATTATTTACAAAAGATTATTAAACATTTTTTAGAACAACATCAACAATATTTAATACATGATCGTGAAACAACAATTATATTAACACGTAAAGATCATGTATTTTATTTTTATTGTTATAATCGTTTATTTATATGTAAATATTATCATTTTGGTGATAGTATTGAATTCATTTTACAATATATAGGTTGTAATGATGAGGCTAATAATTATTTATATGATGTTGATGTTTTATGTGATTATTTTGATGGGAAACGTACAAAACGTGCTAAATGTTTAGGTTGGAATCAAATTGCATTAGATAAAGCTATCACATATCAAATTAAAGAAGAACGATATACTGATCGATTAAGATTTGAAACGAAAATTTCTATTCTACATGTACCTTGTTGATTATTTGTTTTAATTTCAATAAAAATAAAATTATTTAAATATTAAACTGGGCTATTGCTATCCTTATATATATTCCATCTAACAATAAGATTAAAACTTTCTCAATAACTATGCCTTAAAAGCTCTCCTATATCTGTATTGATCCTCTCTTTAATTCTTTTGTATTAAGAAGAGCTTTCCTTTGTACCTAGTACAGTAAGAATTAATAAAAAGATTAACAAAAATAAATCTCTACGCGTCATTATTCGCTTGAATGGCATTATGACCCTTTATTCTTTTTATTCTCTTTTATGAATGTGTGTGTGTGTGTTCAACCATTCCCTTTTTTGTAAATTCTTTTCAATTGATAATGATGATAATATAAAAAAAAATTATAAAATTTTTAATAGGGCTCTAGAGGTATAACAAAGTTACTACAACAACAAGCTTTGACTATAGGGAGGATTATACAGCATTTAAAAGGAATAATAAAGTATAGTCGTGATGAAAATCTGGTTAACAGAAAAAATCATTATTGTAGATAGAAAAGTGATTAAAATATTTATAAAATACAGGAAAATAAGCAGAAAAATCATCATTTAGTATCTCTGTTGTACACATTATAATCGTTTAGACAATTTCAAATAAATTAAATAAAGATGAAAAGATGTTTTCTTAATCTGATGAGATTTAAATGTTAACGCTTCATAATTTTAACAATAATTGAATTTGAAGAAGCGTATACATAACAACTGTTTTCTTTTACCATTTTCCTAATAAAGCTTTTCTGTCACACTACATAGAAATGTTACGATTCAATTAATTTTTGCACTTGAAGCCTAAATTATGACAAAATTTGCAATTTTTATCGAATTTCAATTCCACATAGTAGTTACCGTGTATCTTTTAACATTAAAATCGTCTTTTATAAATTATTTCGTACTCCCTACACTTCAATATAACCAAAATCACATATAATATGAATAGAGAAATATCTTTTAAAGTATTATAAGAGAATCTTGGAAAAATCTATAACTATACAGAATGGAATAGTACAATCGATTCAAAGTAATAGGAAGTAAAATTGAAGTTCGGCATAGGAAGAACGTGATATGCATAGAGAATTTTAACGAATATTTTTCTAATAAATTACAACAAAACAGTAAGAAGGATGAAGGAAAGAAAACAAAAACGATAATAACCCATAGTTGGTATTGTTATAATATTAATTGTAAGGACTTGTAGATTACAAACATATGCCTACTTTTCAAGTAATTCCGGATACCGGAATTTGATTTAATAATATTTCAACACAAATACCTACACTTAATATTATGACCACAAATTAATTGAAATTTCTTTGAAAGACTTTCAATATTAAATCACAATAAATTTTACGTATAATTTAGTAAACTGTTGAATATCTAATCGTAAGCTTAGTGGGTTTCTTCAAACTGAATTTTAATTAATGACCTAAAGTTCCACTTTCCTTAATGACAATCTTTAACAATTCTAATGAAAATATGATTTTGATAAATATTCAATATTTTCTTGTATAATTTCTCATTTATATTCCATTCAATAAATATAGAATAGCATTTTTTTCAAAACAAACAAAATTAATGAGAAAATAGATGGACAAAATGCAACCATTTGTCTGAATCTCACGATTTCTCCAAAAGTATAAGAAGAACATATAAGTTAGGATATCACTCCCTATCAGTTTTCAATAAAAATCCAATTTATCTCAATTAATATTGACATTGATAAGATATATGTGTGTGGGTGTGTGTGTGTGTGTGTACGAAATGTCAGAAACAGTAATTACAGCGGAGTTAGAAAAAATTTTTCATTAAAATTTGCTTTCAAGAATGTCAAAAATAAATTGTTTCTTTTTGCCTAATTTTCATTTCCTTCAATTTTACACGAATCTCTCTTGCTCTATCTATTATATTTTATTTTTTTATCTTTTACCTCTACTTTTCAATACCTATTGACCTTATTTCAAGAATTGAATTCATCCCACAGATCTTTATAGTTGAATTGCTTGATTCCCTTCCACTAATATTGATTTAATTTCAATTTAATTCAACGAGCAACAACAACAAAAAAAAACCGACTTTAATCTTCTACATCTATTGTTGAACAAATCAAATAGAGCTGTTTGTTTTTTGTTTTTCTTCAAAAAAACAATACAAATAAAATAATTATCTCGATTTTATATGGGGGGGCACAATTAGTAAATTACATTTTAAATTGAAATAAGATCAGTGAGTTGGAACTCGTTTCAAATTTATCGTGTCACGTAAAAACGTATCATGAAAACTTAAGTAAGTAGTTTCGTTAAGTGTGTCCACTTGAATAAGTTTCCAAACCCTTATCCATTTAACTTGTTTTGTAAGGTTGAAAAATCACACTATAGTGTTGTTTTCACGGAATCATCCCCATTATAATTGTTAGAATTATCTCAACTGTTGAATGACCAATGTTTTGGTAGAATATTTAATTACTTAATTGAGATAAATTCCATCAATTAAGATAGTTGATAGAAGTTAAATACGACTTTAGACGATTACAATTTAACGAGTACACAACGAATTATGGTGGCGAATTGATGGTATTCCAGTATTCGTTAAGAATATTCAGTTGACTGAAAATGTTTAATTTAATGATTACTATATTCAGTGTAATTTCATTAGGATTGGCTGAAAAGAATAGAGAAACATTTGGTGAATTGTTAACCAACAATGATGGATATTATTTGGATGGATTGCATGAAGCTTACGCTACAGGGTATGTAAGTATTTTGATTTTCTCTTCAAAATTGAAATTAAATCCATTTCTATCTTTCTTTATTATTAAAGTTTGTTATGTTTGAAGATTTTTAAAAACAATATTTGTTTATAGAACTGAACCATTGGTTTGTCCATCCGATAATGTAATATCAACAACATATAAATGTAAAGTGAATGGACAATGGGTGGATTGTACTAGAAAACATTGTTGTAAAGATTACACGTTTATAGCAGGAAGGTGAGTGTTTTCAATAAATCGTATATATATAGCAGACGGCAACGTTATCTGTTACATTGGAAATGTTACCACTTACCCCCACGTACAACAATAGTAGCCAACTACACAAACATTAACTATAAATAAAGGGCGTTGGTGGTGGAATTACTCTAATATAGTTCTAAGAAATTCGATATACCTACCACTTTCTAAGAATGTTGTGTGTTTTGGAAAAAAATATCGAAATAATCCAAAAAGATTACTATTGGCAGTCGAGGCGAATCAAATAATGACAAATTACAAAAACTTTTCCAAGATCAATACAAGAGAAAAGTGTTCGTAACAGTGAAGTAGAAATAATTGCACTTAAATGGTGAAATTTCTAACACTATTTGACAGTGTTAGAGAGATAGAGAAAAGTTTTCAACAATCTCTTGAATTTTCCACTCTGATCATCATAAACGATAAAATAAACCTTGGTGAAGAAGAACAATACTGAATCCTCTAAACAAGTTATTCGATACAATCAGTATATATAGAAAAGGTATATTTAGTATTGTGTGGAGTTTGAACATAAAATTCAACTTTAATCTAATCAAATTCTTAGTTGAAAGAAGGCAAGAAGTGAAACAACCGCCAAACAAACAATAATCCCTCAAATAATATTGTTGTTGTTTTTAAATTTGAATAGAATTCAGTAATTTTCAGTCGCACTGATCCACTTGTTGCTTATCAATATTCGATCAATTTTATGTAAAAAGAAAAGAGTAATAAGATGAAACTTACTACTTACCGTACACTGTTTAAAAAAAAAAAACAAAAACAACACTGCAACACTTCACTTTACAACTGAAACAGTAGTAAAATTTTTGAATATTGACACGATAACGTGTCAAAACTTACTAAAGATAGAGAAAGTTGTGTGAACAGATTATTACATCCCTTGTTTCTATCAGACATAACACTGAAACATATTTTATAACATTAAAACGTTCATTTGATTATGAAACAGTTTCATAATAAATTGTCAATTTTCAAGCAGCTCAAGAGCGGGAATATTCAAAGCTAATTGTACAATTTAATAATAATAATAATAATAACGTTGCCGCAATTGCCTGTATGTACGTAATTTTTCCATCTAAAATTCATTAATATATTTTTTCATTAAAGAGTGATAAAACGATTTTCTCGAAAATCTCCAACTTATTAAAAACAAATCATTTTGTTAACGAAAAGAATCATTAAAATTTTCCAATAGTTTACAGCAAATTTAACATGAAATTCACTATTTTCTCTTTCTCTTGACAATTACATTTTATAAATCAACAGAAGGACAGAGTAGCAAATGGAATAAAAGAGAGAAGAGACGCGTAACAATAGCAACAGAAGAACATGAGAAAACAATTAAATAAAATTGCCCCCTTTTTAAAATTAAAGTGGAAACAACACTCTTAATGTCAATGGGGAATTAAAGTAATTTCCTTATATTTGCTTTACTATTTTTCAAACTGTTTTGTTATTTTATTTTATTTTCAACATTCTCTCTAATAGGCAAACGATATAAATAGAATCCCAGTGCAACAAAGACAATTTAAAATTATACTAATTAGAATTAATAGGCTAAGCTAAGAAATTAATTAGAATGTCATTGCAATTTATGTAAAATTAAAAAAAAAATAATAATAAATGATCATCAATTATTATTTATTTCCTTTTGTTCTTTTGTAATAAAAAATTGTTAACATAATAAACTCGGAATTGGATGAATTTTAAATGAAATTTGAAAATTTTGTACATTAATCTCACAACTAAATTAAATCGAATTGTTTTGTTATATTATCCGTAATTCTAACCAAATAACAATATTTATTGTTTTGATTCAATAATAAATTCGAAATTAATGAATCAATTTTTATTTTTTCAGATGTGTATCAAAAACTGTCGATCCTTGTTCGTTGAATTTATGCGAACAAGTCTGTACTGTATATTTGCAACGTATCATTTGTACATGTCATGCTGGATATAAATTCAATCCGGAAAATCAAAGAAAAGGAATTAAACCAGTCTGTGTTGGTAAGTTTCAAAATTAGGCGAAATATGGATGCTGCTATATTGGATAACAATAACAGAACAGTCCTAGATGAGTCGTAAGAAGAATACTATGCTAATGCTAATTTTGCGTTAATAATTCGAAGTAGTTATATCAAGGGAGTGCTTCAATAAATGAAATTATGATAACAGGATTTTATATTCAAGTTGGGTTTTTAATTAAACTCCAGATACACGAAGATAATCGAACTTTTCAAATAAAACAAATATAGCAATCCAAAACAAACATATCTCTATAATAAATTTCAATAATTACACATAAAATTGTGGTTTTAATTAAATTTAAATTGTTTGAAATTTCGAAACGGTTCAAATAAGATCAATTCTATATGTAGGGGTATGTTTATAGATGTAGATGAATGTTTGGATCGTAATGGTGATTGTGAACAACAATGCATCAATGAACTTGGTAGTTATCGATGTGTATGTAAAGATGGCTTTAAATTACGTCAAGATAATAGAACTTGTGAATCTATCGATATATCAGGAACGACAGAATTAGCTGGACATGGTAATCGTTGTTTTGCTAATTGTGATACAGTGACACGATTACACGATAAATTGAAATCGCTACAAGAGACGGTATTTGGTTTAAACATACTTACTTTATAAAAATAATAATAATAATAAATCATTTATAGGTGTCCGCTCTAAGTACTGCAATACGTCTATCAAGTTTTGCATCTGGCCCACCAGGTCCTGCAGGTCCACCGGGACCACCTGGTCCACCCGGTCCTCGAGGATTTCCTGGTAATTTCTTGATATAATTAGAAATGTTTAAAAGAAAACTACAATATTGTTTGTTTCTATCTAGGACCTGAAGGTCCACTAGTATCAACATCAACTAGCACTCAACAAGATTACACTTATTCAATGTTGGATGCATTTGTACCATTACCAGGAGACGAGAATACTCAATGTAGATGCAAACGTGGCCCACAGGTGAGAGACTATTATTATCATCATCATCATATCTTCTATCTGTTTGTAATAATAATAATAATAATAATAATGGTGAAATTCAATTTTCATGTTGACTGGATCATAATGTTACACTAGGGAGAATCAGGAGCTCGTGGACCACAAGGCCCAAAAGGTGAACAAGGTGAACGTGGTGTTCGGGGACCTAGAGGTGAACGTGGCTCATTCGATTTTCTTTTGCTATTATTAGCAGATGTACGACATGATATTGTTCATTTACAAGATCGTGTCTATATTAAAGGAGAAACGTAAGAATGATTCGAATTAAAATAAATTAACAAATCAAAAATTATTATTATAATAGTCCACCAAAGTTTGATATTGATGCCGCCTTACAAAGGAAACGTACAAAAGATAAACATCGATTAATTAAACAACAAAAACTACTAGAGGCTTATTTAAAACAGCCGTCAGCTATGAAAATTCAACAAGAAACTACACAGACAACAACTATCGAACAACCAGAAAGTGGAACATCACAACCAAATGAAGAAGTGGAAGAATTCCAAGATATTACAATACCAGAACAAGATCTGGATTATTATGAAGATTCAGGAGAAATGATGATGACGGAAGAGGATTATTTTTAATCTAAATTATATTCTACAAATGTCCAACAAAACTAGTCAATTAGTTTCATTTTAATCTATATTGAAAAGGTGCGTTGATTTTCTGGGTTTCCGATATACAATCACGTGATTGTTAGGTTCTTTGTTCAGTCACAATCAACATGATGGTAGAATTTCGACAGCAATTCAACAAACTTTTATAAAAGTTCGCTAACAACAGGAACTTGAATAAATAAGGATTTCATCGTATCATTTGGAGAACTTGTAACTCGAAAACCTAGAAAATACTAACATTTCATTACTTATTAAGACCAGTACATACATTAGTTACATAATTCAATGTGATGTGGTTACAATTTTTTTTTTTTTAAATAAAAAAAAATGTATTTGATGAACTTGTTTTATTACGTGTTTCATTGCCGCAATTATAAATCCAATACATAGATGATCAAACTGATAAGTTACCCTTCTTTTTTTTTTGAATGTATACTCCTATCTAATTAATGAAATTAGTGGGAAAAATAGCATTAGAGATATAATAATATAATTTTTTATAAAAATATCAACAAAATCATATTATTCTATAAATAATTGTTATACGAGAAAATTGTATACGCAACTAAGTCAATTTATAATGTAATATACCCCTTCAATTGTGACATAATATCAGGATCTATAGTATGAAGTAATTGTTCATACGGTTGTAAGCCAATTTGATTTTTTAATCCATACATCTATATAAAAAAAGAGTAAATTAATTGTTAATACAATACGACGACAAAAAAAAACAATAAAATAACATTTAACCTGTGATTGTAGATAATCTTTTAATACAATTGTATGAACAGGATCTGTTAATAATAGTTGTTTTTTACGTTGATCATGATTCGTTTCATAACCATCAGTTTCTTGTTCGAAATAATTTGGACTACGTCCCTCATTCAATAATAATGAATCTTCTGTATCATTTAAACATTCCACAATACTAACCATCATAACATTAAAACGTTGTAACACTGGACTACTTTGTGTTGTTAATAAATTTGTTAATGCTAAACCTATCATCAATCAATCACTAATTAATAGAAAATATGGTTTAATTGGGTGGAAACAATGGATTTACCTAACAATTTACGTTGTTCTATCTGTGTAACCATTGGCATCTTTATTAACCAAATATCAAGTATTTTACTCAAAACAATCTCATCAGTCTCATTATATTGTTGTGCTAATGTTTGTAAAACACGTACAAATACATCATGTGATGATAATAAAACACGACCAAAAATTGAGAGATACATAGACATTATTAGAGGATAATCTTCACCTTCGTAGATTTTTCTAAAATTTATATATTTTTAAGACAATAAATTAAAAAACCTATAGAAACATACTGGAAAATTCTAGGCAAAATTGGATAAATTGTTTCACAACCGACAATCGGCGATGCCCTTATGAATGTTTCCAACATTCTCATCAACATTATAATTCCTTCATTTTTCATATCACCCATTAAATTGTCACAAACTGTAACCAACTGATAACCATACGTTCTTAATACTAAATCTGGTGATAATAATGTATGAACTAATGAAATTAATAAACACAGCCTTAAATTTTCTGTAGAATAATCTAATAAACAAATAATTAATTAAACAATTATTGTATTTTTTCCAAATCTCTCTCTCTCTCTCTAGCTACCTAATAAAGCTGGCATATTACTAAATAATTGCATAAGATCATCTGATATTGTTGTAGAATTTTCCAATACTGTTAACCACAATTCTAAACAATCTTCTAATAGATAAACAATAGCACTTTGATTAATATCAGTACCTAAACGTATAATTGGTATTAAAAATGGTTTTAAATCATCACTAACTGAACCAAGTGCTTTAACTAATTGTACTAAAGTTGATACAATTGCACATCTTAACATATTATGTTCTTCAGATTCATCCCATAATAATGGTAAATATTGTATTAATGCATCCGTATAGGGTTTTATTATTTGCCCGACACGTTCCACCATTAAACTCATAACATTTAAAACATGCATCTATAAATTATATTGAATTTATTAATTAATTAATTAATTAATAAAATATAAAATTGGAAAAATGAATACTTTCGTTTCACATTCATTAGCCTCTTTTAATAATGTAAATAATAAATTAAATGCTGTATCTAAATAACAACGAAATTGTTCTGAATTAAATTCAAAATCATCAATAGCATAACGTAATGTTGATGATGCAGTTAATCTCACAGCCATATCCTCATCTGGTCCTAATAAATTTATTATACATTCATATAATGTTGGTCGTAATTCAATTGATAATTTTATTCCTGTCCATCTACCAATCAATGAACATACACGACGACGTATTATCCTATAATTGTTATGTTTCACACTCAATTCTTGGGTTAATGTATTTGTGAACCATTGATCGAAATCTATCTATAATTAATAATAATAATAATAATAATAATTAAAAACAAACAAGTCGACATATATGTATATATTAAAAATCGTTGATAAACTAAGACCTGTGAGAGTTGTGTCATTTGATAATATCCAATCAACATGAATACAACAATACCATTTGTAAGTACTAATTGTTTTGTTCTTTTTTAATTTATTATAAAAAATTGAAAATTTTAGGTACCATTATTATTGTTATTGATAATAGAGATATTTTTGAACAATTTAATATTGGCACAAAATTTAGAAATCAACAATAAATGTTTGTATACATTAGGCAAAACAATATTCACATGTGATAATTTGGCAAATTTCAATGAAAATCTCGATGAATTTCTAACAGAAGATACACATATTTTAATAATAAAAAATATGAAAGAAATCCATTTAAATTCAAATAATAATAATCATCATAATAAAACAAATTACGAATTTATAATAAGATATGATCTATTAAATATAACAAATTTAATCATTGAACCATATAGTTTTTATGGTCTTAAATATCTAACATATATGAAGATTAATGATAATAATTTAAAGAAATTGAAAAATAATACATTTTATGGTTTAACAAATTTAGAATTATTAAATTTAAATAATAATAATATTGAAGATATTGAATTGGATGCATTTAATAATTTAGAAAATTTAATTAGTTTAGATTTAACACGTAATAAATTAATTAAAATACCATCATTAATATTTCAAAATTTGAATAAATTAGATAATTTATTTTTAGAAAATAATTTTATCAAAACAATTGAAATGAATGCATTTACCGGTTTAAATAAATTAATAACATTAGATTTATCACATAATTATATTGAAATATTTGATACACAAACATTTAATGATTTAAAAATCTTAGGTAAATTATATTTGGCTTATAATAAAATTGATAAATTGAATGGTAATTTACAATTAAAACATTTAACATTTATTAATTTACGTTTTAATCAATTAACAATGATAACGAATGATTTTTTTCAAAATTCACCAAATCTATTTAGTATTGATTTATCAAATAATGAATTCTTAGATTTTCTACCAGATGTTTTATTACATTTGAAATCATTACGTTTTCTAAATATATCAAACTGTAATGTTAATATTACGCAATTATATGCAGCCAAATTAAATGACACTATAAATATTGTAGCTTAAGTTATTCATTATAATCATCATCATTAAAATGTAACCTTTATCACCACACACGAAAATAAATAAAATAAATAAAGCAGTTGTGAAATCTTTCTGATAAAAAATATGAATGTCAAAGGATAAAGAATGGGATGATTCAAAGTGGACAAGTCGACCAAATTCTATAATATAACCACCTACAAGTGATGTAAAAGAAAAATAAAATATCGGCTCAAGTACTGCAGATTGCATTGAAAAAATATTGTTTATACAAGCACATTTCTCTTAGCTTGTACTAGTAGAAGTAAATTAAAACTTATACATCGTACATCCGACTCATATTAAGAACGTTTCTCTTACGTATATAAAAACATTGGTGAAAAATGTAGAAGCAAACTTGGAAAGAGAAGTCCAAATGTTGCATGTTGTTTCGTTAGTCATGTTTTCAAATACTGAAAGCGGAGCGGCGTCAACTATGAATTTTATTCTTGGTTTTAATCTTCTTTTCAAATAAAATCAGTTGATTTTATTTTTAAAATTTTTGATTTTGTAATATACATTGAAAAAAATCAAATGTAAATAAAAATACTAGGTCTGGGGGTAAAAAAACAAAAAAAAAGCGGCGTCGTACTCAAACGAAGGATTACAACTGATACAAAAACAAAGGTATATCTGAAATAATCTCAAAGGAGCGAACAAATATCTTGTCATAGCCCTGATTGATCCCACAAATAGAGCACGCTAACGTCCTCGGAGTTCTTTATTTTTAAAAACAGTGAAATTAGTCTTGTTTCGTTTAGCCGAAAGGTTTCTGTTTTAATGTAACCCACACCAAATCAAACAAATGTCTGACTAATTTGGTGTGGGTTCAGCGTTACTCTAAAATAGATAAGACAGATAAAATTTGCGTTAAAAACTGTTTCAGAAGCAATGAGAGTTTTTACAATTTTTTTAAAAGTATGCCAAATACAGAGCATCTTCAAACTAGTGGAAAAATCAAAAAACTTTAATAACTCAAAAACAAAAGAACATTGCGAGAATCTGACGACACCATCTGATTACCAATAAAAAAATTGCACGAAAATGTGTCATCAGTTATTTTCTCCGATCACTGCTTATAGTAGTTTACCTTAAATACCATCGAAAATAACACACCCTGTAGTCATAAAACAAGAAACAAAACAATAATGTGCCATCAAATCAATAATTTTGTTCAATCACTACTGTAGATACATTTAAAAGAGAGCAAGAGCAAGACTAAAAAATTGGAACACAAAACAATTCCTTTTAGCCAAACAATCAAAAATTATAAACAAAAACACCTGTTTAGTAAACAATAAAAAGTAGGTGCTACTTAAGAGATACCTTTGTAGCACAAAAAAAAACAAAACACTTACCTCATCATATAGATCAAATGCTGCTAAACTAACAGCATTATAAACAGCATCCTTACGTAAAATACCATTGATATCATCTGGTGAAACAATACAATTTGTATCTTGTACCATTTCAATGATTACTGGTGCTAACATATCTCTAAATTCATGGAATATTGTAACGAATACAGTTTCCATACAAGGCTATTTATAAAAATATAATAAACATATAGAGAAATAGAGAAATAGAGAAATATTACCCTTAAACTATATTTCCAACTATCACCACCTTCATCCAATACAAATGTTTCTGGATCATTATCCCAACGATCCAATTCATCTTTTTGCAATAGAAAATAATGTGTAACTAATTTCCTACAGATATCATTTAATGTATTCAATTGAAAGAATGTAATTTTAATATCATTTGCACGTAATGTTTCCGGCTCTTTGCATGTTTCAATAATTTTCGGTGGTTTATATTCAGCACATAATAATATATTTTTAATTAAATTAAAACATTGTATAACGAAACGTTCAAATAAATAACAAATACCATCTGATGTAAATAAATATAATGTTGTAAATTCTAATGATGGTTGTATTAAATCAATAAAACTAAATGGATGTATATCTAATACACTTAATAAAACTTTTGTTATATGAATTATGAATTTTTCAATTAATTCAATTGCATACGTATTTTTATTATCATTATTAATTATCTGTTTACGACATTGTAATGCGATTTTAGCACGATCAAAGATAACTTTTAAAAATTTCATACAATCCTGATTTTGATGTGGTTTATAAAAACCGAAAACAGTCAATTTCCTTAATATACGTAATGTTAATAATGCTTTCTCTAAATTCGGTATAATATGTTCAATATTATTGTTATTATTATTATTATTATTATTATTATTATTTGAATTTTGTTGTTGTTGTTGTTGTATTATTAAATCTTGTAGAAATGTTTGTGTGAAATTATTCCATAAATTCAATACAAATGAATAAATATTTATTGTGAAATCTTGAAAGAAACGACGATCACCTAATAAACGTTTCGATGCAATTGCTTTTATAACATGATATAATGTTAGAAATGCACGATGTTGTATGAATTGATCTTGATTTTGTACAGCTTGTATTAATGTTGGAAATAATTCTGGCCATTCTTTTGGACAATCAATTCTAGCTATTTTCGATATTAATACAGCTTTCTGTAATGCAATCTGATTTATTGGTTCATTGAAATTCGATATTAAATTTTGACGAATATTTTGCTTCTCTTCCTCAGACAAAGCACTATAATCAAATAAGAAAAATTTAAATAAATTATCAAACAACAAACAGAAAATACAAACTTTGGAAGATTCCTTCTCCAATAACGATCTATACCGTTTTTTATATATAAAACTGTTAACCATCTTACATTATAATCTAATGAATAATTCGATAAAACATTCTATAATTAACAACAATAATAAAAATAATTGAAATATTTCTTAATCATGATGGATGATAAGACAACAAAATACAAATACATACAATTAAAACTGAATAGAAACCAGATTGTGTTTCCCATTCACGTAATTTAGCTTCGGCTGGTTTCAAAATTTCAGGATTCTGACTTGACGCCTTATGTAATATTTCAATTACAATATCCTGTGTTGATTTCATATCCATAATTGGATTATTTTCAATAATTATAAATCACTGATTTATTCTATAACACCCACACACACATACGTACACTACAATTTTAAATAAACAATAAATCAGATTTAATTCAACTAATGCATGATAGATAAAAAAGTGAGGTTATGTCTATATATTAGTATTATTACTATTAAATTTTATAAACAATAAAATTGTTATACTTCTATCAGAATCAATATTAAATTACAGACTTTCTAACAATAAAATCGTACTTACAATTTTAGTTTAGGAACGTTTTTTTAAAAAAAAATAAACAACATATTTCTGACATCACTCTATCTGTCAAATTGAACAACTACCAACCGTACTAGGGAAATGTTGAAAATTACTAAATCAATAGTAAAATTGTTTAGCGCCATCTATGACTCGAATATGGAAACTATCACATCAAAGTTTGGATATTTTTATAATTATCATGCAATTAATTAAAATTTAACAACCAACTAACATATTCAAAATTACCTAATACAATCTATCAAATATTTATTGGGATATAAGAATGTGAATATTATATTCGCGCGAATTTATTCAAACAAACTTCTCCAGATCTCGGATATCCAACATGATCATTACCAACCTAACTATTAATTCCGATATTCGTCATAGTTTTATAGAGGTCGCTTCAAAATTGCGCGCAATAATTCAAATTTGTAAAATCATCAATGTTTTTTTTTTTTAAATATAACAATAAAATAGCCAATAATATAAATTAACAATTTGTTTTTGGATGAATAAATAGATTATATTTTAAATAAATTTGTTTTTTGTAGGAAAATTTCTAGTTTGGTTCTTGACCGATCATTCATATCTCCGCTTTTAAAAGAAATAAAACAAAAACAACAATAACTATACGATTTAGTTTATATATCTGCACAGCTTTATTGAATTATTAAATAAGATAGATTTTATACAGAGTAATTATTGAAGATTTTTTCTTCTACGATAAAAATCCAACAATTACTACAAATGAACATTTATTATATGTAGGTATATAAAAAGAAGACTTTGTGAATACTACTACATTGCAATTATATAACATACATATAAATGTATTCCTTGATAGCACAATTATTAATTAATATTTAGCTATTATCAATACTATTAAAATTATATTTTCTAAAGTCTTGAATTTATAATTGAGGTACACGTACAGTTACCGCATTTTATCAAAATGCAAACAACTTTATTATTATTATTATAATTTTTACAAAAATAAATAATTTATACACAAATTAAAGAAAATACATATTGAAAAATAAAAATCTATAGTTTTTCCTCTTTTTAAACAAACAATCTACAATAATAAATATTTTTAAAACGAGTATTTACATTATAAAAAAAAAAGTAATAATCTTCTGAGGTCGTCTGTAATTAAATAAAAATCAAAAAAAATAAAAAATTTAAGACAATGCACCAGCCGTTTCACATTTTATTAAAACTGAAAAATTTGGCATAAATCATCAAGCAAGTTTCAGTACTTTTTATATTATATATTTAACATTAAAGGTAACCATATGGATACTACAGATTCCTATACATATTAGAGTATTTTTTTTTAATTTTTATTTTATGACAATTATAGTTGAATATGACACGATAAGTTGTTACGGTAAGCAGACATAATTAATACTGATTTTCATCTTTTCACATAAACATCATCCGCAAGCTGTGTGGTATTGTAACATAACATGCACAATCAATAAAAAATTATTGAGAATCTTCTCATTCAATAAACATCTGCAGACTAGTCAGACTTGCAATTTATAATAAGTCGTCGTTGAGTGGCACACACAAGACAGTATAAATTTTAAAATTTTTACGTAAAAGTATTGTAGGTAGCTCAAATTATATCTCAACATAGAACATTGTACGAAATTAATAAACTATAAGATAGGCAAGATAATAGTGGAATGTCTTATAATAATTCAGTTGAAGTGTTTGTCTCATTTCTTTCAATTGAAGAAATCGCGCTAAAGAAATCAATAAAAAACAAAAAAATTCATTAAACACTGGTGTTTAAAGTAAAAAAAAAAAAATTGTAAGAAAAAAGTCAATATCTCCTTTGGTATTTATATAACAACAACAACAACAGCAACAACGACGAGAAAAAAAAATTGATGAAATAATAGGTACGTTGTTAATTTGATATTGAATTTATCGTTCAATATCATCATTTTTTGATTTCTTCTTTTTAACACGATCACGTTTCTTTTTAGTATTTGGCGATACAACACAACCACAACCACTTCTAACACGTATATAATCTAATGTCCATGTAGTACCACCAGGTCCTGTACCAGGAAATGATGGGAAATTTTTCGGTCGTTGATGGTGATGATGATGTCGACCAGGATCTTTAACTAATGCATATGTATAACTATATTTTTGTACACATCTACTATGTTCATGTAATTTTTTATCCATAAAACGACATGGTTTCTCTAATATATCAGCATGACATGATAATTCATAAAAACGTTGACGATAATCACCATCTCTATATAATTCAACATATTGATCATATTGATTTTTACCACCATCCGGTTCGACCATTTCTAATACAGAAGGACAACACTCGGCTGGTGTTTTATTCCTATCAGCGTATTCTTGACGTAATAACATCTGGTTGTCGCGTTGATTTAAATATTTACCAGCTGGAAATAGTAATGGGGTGTCGTGCCTATAGAAAGGCTCGTTCCTATTAATCAACAAACAAAAACAAAACAAAACAAAATGATGAATTCAAACAAGAATGGAAAAATTATAATTACCAGCCCTCGTAGAGGTGATGATGTTTGCGAGGACTGCGCCTAATACGTGATCCGTGTATGGTGTTGTTGTTCAGTAGATCAGTGGAAATTGAAATGGGAAGAACAGCGGCGAAGCCAAGCACCTGCAACAATTTATCGAAAATAGAACTTCACTCTTAAATTGTGAAGCAAATCTTTATTTATTCAAAATATTAATAGATTTGTTCCAACCAATAATAATTCAAAATAATTTAAATATAACGTTTCGATAATGTTCTAAAACAACTTCTTCACTATTAGATTGGAACTTCAATGGTATGCGAAACATAAAATTAACACTTCATCTATAATTTTGTTATTTTCCCAAGTCAAAAGGAGAGATATTAACACATTACTAAACAACTCAATTAAAGTGTAGAAACGTTTGCAAAAATATATCCTACCTATCAGCAACAAAACAGAAAACGAAAAGTTTTGAAAAAAAAAAACGAAAACGAAAACAACGATCAGGAAGGCAATAAATTAAACAGTAAATGATGAAATAGCACAAACAAGTCTATTATTACAAGTCGCTATAATTCCCCAACATATTAATCTCGACAAAAAGGTGGTACTTATAATAATTAATCCCGAAACATTCAGAATTCATCCATAATTTCTAGATCAATAGATGCCGTCAAACAATAATATCTTATTATTACATTTACAGTTGTCTATATCGAAAGATACATGTATTATAGAGTTAGGTATTATTTAGATCAGTGGTTCTCAAAGTTGTGGGTCCATGGATCGGTGTCGCATGAATAGAGAAAACAGATTTCAACAGGACACCAACTTTAAGGAATAGCTTTTATCATATTTTCGACTTCTCTACCAATAAAAGCTACTAGAGTTCTGCGAAATCCAAAGCTCTCACAGAGACCATCTGGATAATAAATGTGGACTGAACTTTAGAACATCTGAATAAAAAAAGTTGCAAATACTGCTTTATTCATCATTTAACAAGAAAAATACCGCCGTACCGTAGTACAGTTTGAGAAGCACTGATTTAAATTATTATTTAATTTGAAATATAAAAGTTTAAACAAAACAACAACAACTGAACAACACATAATTAACTAACAAGAAGCTTAAAGAGAGAGATTCTATCAATCCTTAAAAATGGTGATCATTAAATTTAAAACAATGTTATCTAATCTTAAAGGTGCTACCACCAAATCTTTTTATTCATTTGTAAAACAATAGGTACCAACCCTTGTGTTTAGAAGAAAACGAAAACATTTAATCGACAACGACCACCATCGAACTGTCATAGATCAATGTAGTTAATTATAGGACGCGAGGGTGACGTGCTTTTCTCTTAATTCAATCAATTCGAAAAAAATCAAGACCCCCAACTGTTGTCGTCGTCGTTGTCATTGTTAAAATATCATCTATTTCAATGAAAATTATTTAAAAAAAAAAGGAAAGACACTTTACGATTATGTCAAAGACAACAATGTTAACAAATTGTTGAATTCTTCATTTGAATCTCTATAACACCAATCATAGAGATTATTACAAAAATGCAGATTGTGTAAGTATTGAAGAAGAAGTAGAAGTATAGGAGAAGAAGTTTGATGATTTATTTTATTAACGAAAAATCTATGATTATCATGCAAATACAATTGCTGGCAATACAAAGAAGAATTGAAAAATAAATATTTTCTTCGAAAATGTTAGTCTTGTATACCTTTTCACGATTTGATTATTTATGGCAAAAATTCCAATAAATTTTTTTTGTTTAACTCTTATTCTACCAAAAAATAAAGCCAACACGAAATTAAGTTGTCAAAGAAACAATCGGGAAATTTATTCAAGAATGTTGACATAAATTCAAGAATTTTTCTGGTATATCAGCTTTCGACGTATTGAAATTATTTATTTATTTAACTTTCTATATATTGTGACTGGCAATGAGTCGAATTGGTTTTATTTTTTCGAATCATCGAAAATATCATAATCATATCATCTGGATAGGAATTGTTGCAAAAATCTTCCTTCTTGTAATTGTAGTAATTCTAGTTACTCTGTGTAACGGACACATAGGATTTTTGCAACTGCACTTGAGAAACATAATCGATAAATTTTCAAAGTTAAAGAAATGCAACAATTTACACCGCATGTAATAAAGCCCACACGTACAAATAATCTTTTAACATATTTATTCAGTTACTGCTTGAATAAAATGATAAAAGAACATGCAGTTTTACTAGAGATGTAATTTTTTGATAAAACACATACAAAACTTATTTATTATAGAATGATTTCTTTTGAATCCTTAAATAATGTCCGAAATTTAATTCAATTAAACGATGATAATATACCACACACAGACACATATAGTATTTTATAGCAACTATAGACAATAAACATTAATCTATTCGTATTGTAAATCTTCAACAATCGACCCATAATAAGACTGTTAACAAGAGGGCGTTAAATTTATTTACCATCAAAAGCTGTATCGAAATAAGAGAAAGTGATTAAAAGAAGAACTGTTGTTTAAATCAGTGATCTTCATTGTTTTTATTTTTTCTTCAGATTGTTCCCTAAGAATAGATATTTATGAATCTTGCAATATATACCTACCACAGAGACACACCTTAATACTGCGACATCTTCCCTATACTGATTGAAATCTTTATATTAAGAAAAAAAAACGTGTTTGTTAATTATTATGTTATACATATATATTTCAACAATAGAATATGATAGAATTAGTTTTTCCCATTGATCACTATGTTAACTGATTTTATGTTTTGTTGATATTTATCAATTAACACATTTCAGTTAATCATCAATGTCTATATTGGAAATTACTAAAATGTTATATTTATTTTCACATAAAAATTTGAAGATTCTTCTTCCCAAGTGAAGAGCAATTATAAATAGTGATGATTAAACAATAACAACAACAACAACAACAACAAAAATAAGGAATTGCTTACCGCAACGAGGGCTCGGATCCAATGTGCAATTTGCATAGTAGACAGTAGTGGCGTTGTTTAAATTGCGAGGGGTAAGGGCAACACCAACCCTCGCACCTCGGCCACCCTTTCTATAGGATGTTTGTTTATAATTTCAAATAAAATTCACATGATGCCATCATCTTTCAAATAAATAAAATGCATTGTCTCCTGATATATTCCTGGAAAAATTAAAAAAAAAAAACAGTAATTAGAAATTTATTTGTAGAAAATTTTCGATAATTCGTACTTTATTTTATAACAATAATTCGAGAAAAAACAATTGAAACTAGATAAGTAAGAGTTAATTAATTAATTAATATGACAACAGCAATCAATCTGATGATAATCTAATTACTAATCGTCCTGAATGGAATTTGGTCTAATATAGTGCAGTAGTACGCGCACATACAGATCCACGACGCCTACGAGATGACGCTCTCATTGGCGCTTTGGACGCCCACTTGTTGCTCATTAGCCAATTCTATTTGATAGAAAAACGAGATGATTTGTATATGTGTACACGCCTTTATCATCATTATCATCATCATCAGCATGCTTACAATCTTCATTCAGGATTCTTATGAATACGGATATTTTAATAAACTTTTTTTTGCATCTAACGTATTTCTGATATCTAAGTAAGTGTGAAATTAATCGTTGCTTCAGACAGATTTATTAACATAAACTATATATGCTATATGTATATATACACAGACACACACACACATATATACAAGTCGAACAAAAAACTGATGTCAATGGCAGAGTAAGTATAGATTGATTGTTTATTGATATTTGTATGATTCATAGTTTCTCATAATTTGCACATATTTTCTAAATTTAAATGTTTTACTACTTTTCACGTTTGATTTTTATTATTATTATTATTATTATTTTTGTTGGTATTTGGCTACGATACAAGGTATTTTACAAAACACAATAACACAATTGCTGGTTTATTATTATTATTATTATTATTATTAAGTGAAGAATAAGATGAAAAATCAACGGGGAAAAATGTTAACAAAAACATAATAAATTCCTGTAGTCGATAAATTTTGCGTTTCAGTCAATATTACGGATGTTATAATTAGAAAAATGTGTAATCGAAAAAATATGTTTGAACACGTAAAGATGCACTACAATCTTAGACATCTACATATTTTCCGGTGATCTAAATTTAGTACAACGGAAGGCAAATTTCGTATACCTATACCTATAACGAGTTCGGTTTACACCGTGTCAAATAATTATGATTAGGTTTAGGTACTCTCTGTAATGAAAAATCATGATACTAATCTGTATCTTCATTAAACTACTAATTATTATCAAACCGCCATAGATATTGTTTCTTTGGTAACAAGTTCTCATTTCTTTGATTGTTTCACAATACAAACGAGATAGACAGTGGCAAAAAGCAAAAGCTCTTGATATTAAAGTTCAAAAACATCAAAACGTCAAATTATTCAAGAATATATCGCTCAACACCCACAATATTCTTATGTGTGTGTATGTGTATGTATGATTTCTAACCGTTTATAGTGTTGTGTTATAAATATATCAGAAAATTTTTGATTGGAAATCATATAGCCAGTCTAGTTTTAAAAGCAAACAATGATGTCATTTTATTTCGTATTTGATAATAAATCACAGAAATTTTTCTACAAATGAAACATACACTCTGCTGTCTGTTGTTGTATTAGAAATTGATTAGAATCTTGTTAATATTGCAACACACTTATAGGTGTACATACAACATAGAAAATACAACCTTTATTATTATTATTGATGTATAAGTTGTTTCAAGAGAAATTGTAAAATATATAAATTCGGACTAAACGAGTGTATCAAGAATTATGGGAATTTTTCAATCTTATTTGGTATTCGACAACACGTGTCACAAAATTTCATAAAATTACCAATCTGTATTCTTAATAAGGTATTAACTAATATTGACTTTACAAATATGGTAGCCAATCTTATTACAAGCTATACTAGCATTTTGATGTTGACAAACATTGTAATTTTGAAAGTTTTAAATCTAATATATAGGTCCGCTTACTTATACATATATACATAGTAGGTACACCTATAATACTAATCCTAATTTAAGTTTAATACCTACTAATAACTAGATAGTAGTAGCTATCTAGTTAAGTTAACTGGAAAATTAAACATTAATACCTAAACGATTTGAAAGCGTTCTCATTTATTTTCATATTATTTTTATATTTCTCATATAGAAATAAACAAACGACTTATTACTAAAACTAATAATATTTGATTGGTGGTAAAATTCCTTTAATCCTATTTATCATAATATAAACGCATACCAATTGAGCTATTTCTGATACAAAATAATCTAATTTTAATCAAATAACGCAATCTCTGAAAATATGCATTTACAATATAAAACACGTGTTCACAACAACATAACACATACAATATCTACCTATACACCTCTCTATAACCTTTACAGGTAAAAATTCTTTACAATAATTTTAAAATTAGATGATTAACGATGTACGGATTTTTTTCATTTGAAAAAACATACTTTTATAACGATATATAGTTAATAATAAATATTTCTATAAAGATTAAGTAAGTACCTAGGTATACGTATAGGTAGAGGTATATAATACAGGTATAGCTATAACAGATCCACGCCCAATATTTCTGTTTACTTCTTCATCTTGTTAATTTTCTTCAATTTACCATTTATTTAGAAATCGCGTGCTTTGCTATTAAGCAATTATTGCAAATAAAACAACTTGAATATTTGCGTAATTGATTTCGTGCAGCAGTTTCAATGTTGTGTGTGTGCATCTAATAATTTATGTTGTACCTACCTATAGATAGATAGATAAGTAGAGGGAGAGAGGATGGACTAGACGATGTGTTTCGCTATCAAATCACAAAATCTATGTTTATATTGTTGACCACCAACCAATTTGACTGGAAGGAATCTAAATTAAGTATGAATATTAAGAAATTACAGTCATTATACATCAATCTTAGAATTGACCAACGATTAGTGCATCTTAAACAAAAAATTCAAAATCCTCAACAATCTAGGAAACAGAAGACTTGATCGCTGATGACAGCATGATAACAAGGATAAGAACACATTGATGAAATGATGACAGAGATATTATGAAGGTACTTGAAGAAAAACTTCTCAATCCACTATAGGTGCTTTAATAGAAATAAATATCTCTTTATAGAAATGTAAAATAACTTACACATAAAATTTCCTAACATCAAAGACATTACATTAGTAACTGCTGCTTTAATTTAATAATTTAGTATACAGATACTTTTCATTATAATTTGTCCACAAAGATCATTACTAAAACAAGTTCTATATATTGACTCATAAATGCTCAAGTTTCTGTATACAATACCTACACACCAAGATGAATGAAATCGTCTAGATAGATAATACCAACCACATCACGTCGGTATAGGTAGGTTATAACAGAATCATGTATGTACCTAAGAAAAATCTTGTTTGTATTCATATCAGTTACCGACATAAACAAATGATAAAATAAGAAAATGTAGAAATCGAAAAACGTACTGAATAAGGCAAAAACAGATAAAGATATGATTCGGTAAATGTATGTTTCTATACAACAAGTTGAATATTTATGAAAGTTGGTAATATCTTTTGACTTATCCTACGCATATACATACAACAGAATCTATATGTATAGAGAAGGAAATTAAGTTTTCTGCTTTGAGAATACTTACTTGTGTAAACAACTAAAATACTGTAATTGTAATTATTTGTCAAAGAGTTTTTATTACCATTTAATAAAGATATCATTGAAGATTTTATTACTTTCTTACTAATTTTTATTAGCGTTTCCGTATATAAATTTAAAATATAGATAGGTATGTAGATACCTTTTTCACAGTATGTATTAGGTAATTTATTTTGCAAAAACATATACTCGCAGATATGTATATTGGAAGATTTTACAAGTAGTTATAATCATTTTATTACAATCTAATAAAATAATAATAATTAGCAATAAATACCTATATGTAATAGATTTATTATTTATTTAAATTTTGCAGGTTTTACTTTAATGATAATTAAAACATACAGGTAAGATGGCGCCAACAAATGTCACATTAAAATATAGGTAATTGATTAACGATAATTATATTATTAAATGATTAAAATGTTATTAAAGTCCTTGGAACATTTGAACCAACAAGGTGTGAATTGTAAATCAAATAATAATATTTAATTTAAGAAACAATCAAGTTATAACAAAAAACTATAAATTTTCATTTAACAATCATATAATTTATTTATTTATTTATAACGTCTCGACTATTTATTTATTTTTAATATTATTGACCGTAACAATGTCGAACTATTTTGCAGAAGGACAATCGAAGACAATCAGCGATGATGATGATTTTATGTTGCTTTTATTTGAAAACTCACCTTAACGTTGTTAAGCGTGGCTTTATTTAAAGCTTCAATTATTTTACAAAACTGACAATGAATCTAATTAGTTTTATGATTATCGGTGTGTGTACTTTGAAAACTTGAAAATATTAGCTAATTATAGTTTTATGTATTACATGGTTGTCGGTTACAACAACAAATCACACCACTTTCATAAAAATCATTCGTTTAATCCCATAATCGGATTGAATCTTAAGATTTCTTTAGGCGATATATCTACCTATGTTGTTGTTTAAATTACAACAAATATAGTAGTAAAAGTGTTGAGGGGTCAGGGGAGGGAATACAAGTTTATATTAGAATAAATGAATAGATGCAATCTGCAATAATATTTGTATGTCTGCACACATACCTACCTATCATAAATAAAACATATCAGTTTGTGAAATTGGAAAAATTTACGACTTGATAACATTGTTTCAAATGAAGCGGAAAATAATTAACCAAATAGTGTGAAGAATTTAATAATAAATAGCTAATTAGCAAATTATCGTCACACACACACACACACACACGCACGCACACGATGAATTATTTAAATTTGTAGGTAGATAGATTTATGAATGGATTTACGTAGTTTTCTGTAAAACTATCGGCTAGAAGATAATTTATACATAGATAAATAAATAATGTGATAGGAAAAAAAAAGAAAAATAAAAACGTAGAAAATATAGTTGAATTGGAATGACCAAGCTATAAAATAAGTTGTCAGTTGTTCATACATAATTTTTCAACGGGTCAACCACGCCTGACCAAAAATATACGAATTACAGGACCTCCTGCTATGTAGTTTTTGTTAGATGGTACCATATAGTGATATAGAATTTTCAACACAGTAGATTGAATTTTTATTTTTCTAATAAATTTCAATATTATTTTAATTTTTCTTATTTGCTACTTAAATTGATTTTTAAACATTAATTTAAAATCAAACTATATAGAATAACTTTAACCTTTTCAATTATTGACGATCAATTATTATTAAATATGATTCGTTGTTTATTTATGTACAAATTTTATTGTTTTCTGTATTGTTGTTGCTTCCTGCTGACAACGAACAAAACTTTTAACAAATTAAGTTATTCAAAATCGAAAATAATTCTCCTGTCTAGTAGCTGAGCTTTTGTCTAAAACAGCTTAACAATTATTATTTTTGGTTGTTGTCTCTATTCACTACAAAGATGATGGTACTGTTTTGTTTTTTATTTTTTTATATCCAAGCGGGATTTGGATCGTAATGGCCCATGTGGGGACCGTCATAATGTCGCACATATTTTATTTCATCCTGATCCGATCGAAACAATTATAGTCATACTATTATGACTTAAATCGGTGATAAGAATACGATGAAACAATAAACTTTCCTCTTTATTTTCAATTTACACAATTTACGTTGAGATAAGAAAACACCGCTTCATACTTCCGCTCCTACTTTTTACCCTGTTTAAGATTCAAGCAGTGATGCTCAACATGAAATCAATACATCTTCATGTCGTAAATTTATCATTTCATACAAATATACCGCTGGTATACAACGAATTTAAATGACATTTAAAATAAACAAAACTATTGATTAATTTATTGTTATTTCTATAGGTATAACGAATCAATATAAAGAAGTTGTCTTTTGTTTTGTATGCACGCTCAATAATTTTCTAAAGTCTTTATTTAATCATAAATCATAATTTTTCATGAAATTTCACAACTTTACAACTTCCTTCTCTATCATGACAATATTCGTTTTGTAAATTTATGTTTTCATGTTATTCAATGATAGAGTTACTCTTTCAATATAAAAGCAACAGCAGAAGAAGAACAAGAAGAAAGGAGTAGAAGACACTTTAAGAGATATTTAATAATTCATAATGATAATAATAATAAATCATACTTTGCAAGTATCATAAACTTTTGTAGACTGTAGTATTAATAACAATATGAAATAAGGAAAAAAAAACTTCTACTTTCATATTCCACTATTCAAAAGTCAATCAACAAGAAAATCGTGTCTGTGTGTTGGAGAGTCATCTGTTTAAAAATTAAAAATTTTTAATTTAATAAGGTGAATATGAACTAACTAACAATAGTGCCTACTCTACATTTATATACATCACACAATACAATTGTTCTGTGTACCACAAACAATCATATAAATCATGTTTTAATTCTTGTTTACGGTGAATAATTTGCATACACCCTCCACAAATGGATACACCTTACAATATTGTTGTTAATCATTCCATTCGCATTGCAACAACTTTACATTTGTGATCTTGTTGCATGAAAATCAACAGATAATAATAAACTCAGTCAGACAAAGTATACAATATAAGAAAATTGGTCACGGTCATGACCCTCTACCATCGATTTTGGCATATCCAGCCAACACACAATCTCACTTTTACTATGGTAACGATCAAAAAGTGTAGTAGTAATGGGTTGTTGTTTTTATTGAAAGAATGTAGGAGAGATTGTTTAAGAAGATTAAGAAAAAAGCGATCCTCAATCAATTAATTAAATGTATCCAAATAAAAGATCAACTAAAAAAAAAAAAAACACAAACAAACCAACAAACACCATTAGATTTAATTAATTCGTTGTTATGTTTGCAATACTAAAAATATAATTAACAAGTGAAACGAAAAAAGAACAAGAAAAAAAGAGCAGAAAATCAAGAAATGACAATAATAAGAATGGTAGAAAGAATTAAAACAACATGGAAATTATCATACGGGCGTTCTAAAAATTAACATTTAAATTGTTCGTTGATTTTTTCCTCTTCTTCTCCTTATGGTAATAGATACTTGGTCGTTAACATATTTGTTTAAAGAGAGTAAAAATAGAAAAAAAACGCCTTTTATTTCACACAATTTGACACAATTTTTCTATGCGAATTTGAATTAGAAATCCAATTGTTTTACCAAGACAATATCTAAAATACAAAATCTATAAATACCTTTAAGGCTAAAGAGATAAAAAAAATAATAATAATCGTGCCTTTTATATCTCTCTATTAAAACGATTTGCATATGTTCATTTTGTAGAAAATTATAATAAACAGAAGAAGAAGAAGAAGAAGACGAAGAAGAAGCAAAAGAAAACAACACGTTAATGATAGTCTTCAAGCTTTTTTAGAACAACAAACGTTTTTATTATCTTTTTGTTTTTCGTATGTTGTATATACGTATAACTACGTGTTTGTGTTGCAGTTCTGGCCACCCATCAAGTTTTTCAACCGATTTCGTGACAACACCTATTATAGTATTTGTATTGATTCATAAATTGCCAATGATCGTGTAATATGTTTTGACTACTACTGGTTTGCTTATTATTATTATTATTCTACAGGTTAATCTAACAATTTGTCTGGATCCTTGAACTTTTATTATAACAAGTGTGTGAATAAAATCAAAAGTGAGACATTCAAAGGAGGACTGATTGATGAATTTTCAGCAACTACTTGAGTTTAGAGCCGACAATCGAAATTCAAGTTGACCAAATGGGAATAGATAAAGTATACTTACGTATATTGGAGTAAAATTAAGATTTCGTAGAGGGGTTCCATGCAAGAGAGATATAAAGTTGCGCCATTCACACACACAACCACATAAATTTATTAATTTTTTCGTTGTAATCTAAAAGTTTATTTTCTAAAATCGTCGGCTTTCTCTTCATCCAAGTCTAGGTATTCAAGAGATATATGAATTTTTATGATAAAATAGTATCAAATAGAATTAAATTATGTAGGTATATAGTTTAGAAGAAGAAGAAATAGAAAAAATTATTAAAACTAGATGTATAATTTACAATTTTGAAACATTTCAGCTTTATGAAAGAGAATAGATTTTGTAAATTATAAAATATAAAGATCATTAAGATGAAATATATTTAAAACATTCAACTGTTAATTATTGTATTCATGTCAACAACCCAGCTAATAGCCAATTTTACGTTTTATTTTATTAACTATCCTTTGAATATATCTTTCTTTCTCTTTTCCCTCTACATATTTTATTTATCCAGTTAACATAAAATTATAATAAGAAGATCTCTTCAATGGCTCTATCACTATTCATTTTTTTTTGTTTTTTTTGTTTTCTAGAAGATAAATCTTCACTTGCTTTATTAATTAGAGAAAATTCAAATAATATCCGAGATTTTTCGTTTAAGAAACAATTTTCCGACTTTGTAAACTTGAAAGCTTAGACATGTTTCAGTTAATAGTAGACGTCGTAAATATTACACCCGTTTCACAGACATTCCATTAAATTAAGAACAATAAAGAAACGTAGACAAATTACAATTAAATCGGCTCAATACACTAGTCTCATTCAGTGTGTGTGTGTGTGTGTGTGTGAAAGTCGAAATTCTGCACATTTTTATCTTTATCTAATAAGAAATTGCAATTTATTTTAATTAATTTGTTGATTTTTACGATTCGTAAATGTCGAAATGTTAACTACCGGTTCAAGTTGTTAAAATTCACAATTATTAAACAAAAACCAATAGAGAAAATAAACGTTTTTAAACATTTTTAATTAGTTTTTTCTCGCCTCGATCTCTTATCTCTATAATCATTAGAAAGAAGAAGATGAACAAAAAAAAAAATTAAACTTTGACATTTTCGATTGTAGCACAAAACAATCATGACCTATTCCTGACGATGATTATAAGTAAATTTATTAGCCGTGCTAACATAATTCATACGTTTTAAGTGGCTATTAAATATGCAAATTGTTTGTGGATATTTCAACTACTTTAATAATAATAATGATGATAATAATGATAATGAAAACACGCCCCCCATTCACTCTCTATCAATCTTATCTAAATTAATAATAAGAATTGTCAATCATCAGATATTATTCTGATAAGTAGAAAGAAACACAAGCTTTTATCATTGGCATAACTAGACATGTAGGTATGTATGTGTACATATTTACAACTGTAGAAAATCTGGACTGTCAAGTAGTTCAACCGAGACTTCCGGGAGATATTTAAATTTGAAATTACATCACTGATAATAATCATTATGAAGAGAAATTAGTAATAAACAATACGAAAAAAATTAGAAACCTAAATAATTCTTAGGTAATTAAATGTATGCTTAGATTTAGATTGATGACGATCAATCTCTTAAACCAGTTTTAAAGTAGACTAATTGGGGACTTTAGGGGGAAAGAAATGAAAAAAAAAATCAATAAAACTTATAAATCCAATCATTTTGAAGTGGTTTACAAAGAATATATGAAAACATTAGGCGGTATTTTCCATTTTAATGAGATTGATGTCTAAAAAGTAAACTCAACTAACTGCGAAACACATGGTTTGCAATTTCTTCATTTGTAGAAAATGCAAATTCCAAAGTTTTCCTTATTTATATTCAATTTTCTAATGTACCCAAAATAAATATTTAGGTAAAAACACAAATTGTCATCAAGTTGACATTGAAATATGATAAAGATACAATATATTGTAAGGTACAGATTTACGAGAAGAAAACCTTTTTAGAACTTTCATCCCAAACAAACAAAACTAAATTCATGATGATGATGATGATGATTACATTTATTCACAGAGAAATATGTACATATATCCCGTTGCCTTTTCCTTTTTTTCGGTGACGTTCTAATTAATCAAAGCAATACAGGACAATCTCGTAAATACCCAAACAGATGTATGTCCGATTAAGTTAAAAGGATGGATGATAGTTTCAACAATATACATACATATACAAGGTAATCTTCCTATCTATAAATAGAAAAGTAGGTAAATATTAAAGGAATAGGAGAAATGTATATTTTAAGACATAGATTAAATGCAAAACGTGTTAAAATCATTCTAATCCTGAATTATTATAGTTGTGTGGTATTTAATTTGTAAATGACTTATTATTATCTAAATATTGTAGTATAAAATTGAAATAAGTTGCTCCTTAAATCGAGAAAGTATTACTTATGTTTTATATGGTGGATACCTATATGTACGTAGGTAGGTATATAGAATAATTAAGAAATTCTATTAAATACTACAGATAGATCATACAATATTGACCTTTTAATCTCAGCATGATTACGACTAATTTGTTGTAATAATATGTGTAAAAACCAGCTGTGTGTAGTATTAGATATTTTTGTTGAGAAAAAGAAAACATCAACCAACCAACCAACCAACCAACCAACTATAATAATAATATTCTATCGGAAAGTGTAAATTTATACATTTGACAAGATAACTGTTTTATAATCACGACGGGATGCTGAAAGCTACTCTTCTATCGAACTCTTGACTATACATTACGAGACTTCTAAACCAGTATTAGATAATGATGTGTTTTAAAATGATGAATTTGTTGAATAGTAGAAAACAACGATACTTACTAATAGAGACATTAAAGAAATATTTGCAATTGTTTAACAGTCGGAAGTATACTGTTAAAACAAAACCCAATTACTCAACTGTTACAACAACGATATACACATAATTGACCAGTGTTAATGTACGGTTCACGTATTTCTATATACATTTAAAACTAATACTAGCTATGTACCTATTACAAAGTTAGTTCCATTGCTGACACTTATAACTGGTACTAGTGATTTACAACACCGGTATACTACATATACCTACACTGAACTTTTCAGATACGTACATTAATCTTCTTTTTTTCCCTTTGAGGCAGCCGTGTATGTGTAACAAACATACGTGTGTCATTTGAAATATTCATATTTTTGTTCCAGTTGATTGTCCTCTCTATTCTTTATATTTACAATAATTGTTATAACAGGAAAGACAGAACCATAAAAACTTCAAAGAACTATCTCCGGAACAAGTGTTTTGTAAAAAGTAAATGGCTATAAAACCGCTGCCAGAATATCAGAAATTTAACTCCTACACATTGAAAATGACCTCAAAGTCGACCTAAAATATTCCAACTTATCTTTTGTACAATTTTTTTCTTGTCCACTAATTGTTTTTTTTTTTTGTTTTCAAAGTATAGACAAGCTAATTGTGCTAATCTCAACATAATCAACAGCTAGTTTCATTCATGTTGAAAGTTTCCCTCTAGAGAGAGTTTGATGATGATTATTTGACTTAACTTGCAAATTAACTCATAGGTAGCAAAGTCATGTCTTTATAATGGTTCTTATAATTTGAGATCATCATATGTATGTATGTACTTATATAGTTAGGTGTATATGTATGTAAGATGATAATAATAATCATAATTATTGTTATTATCATGTATATTATCAAATAACAATTATATTTAATTCTGATAATAAAAGAATAATCAACACTAATATTTAATTAATTGTAATTTATAAATGTATTTATTTATTTATAGGTAAATTACAAGGTAAAAACATGTTGAATTCTTCTGTGGCGCCTGTAGTTTTTACTTACCACATTTCGCATTCATGTCTTTAAAATATAAATGTTGTTTTATACATTCTTATCAAGGCGAAATGTAGGTAAAATCATATTTTATTGGAAATTTAATCGAATACAAATTTTATTGTCTCTACATTTTGAGATTGTCGACTCAAAATTGACCACACACACCCTAACAATCGTTTGTCATATTTAATAATTCTTAAAACGAAATTAGAGGAAAATTGTCAATTCTACCTACTTAAGTAAGCCAAATGATAGCCTGTCAGTTCGAGAATGTGACAAATGACAGATGATGGACATGTATTGATTATTGTTGGTCGTTTGAAAGAAAGAAAGCACTGAAAATGAATACCATTGCCGAAATTGTAAAATAGCAAAACAATCATCATCATCATCATCATCAGGTAGAAAACAGCTTTTATTTTCTTTTAAAAAATAAATTATTCTGTAGCATTAGTAGATTGTGTGTGGTTGGTCATCAAATACATATTTCTTTAATTTTATTGAATACACGACGACATGTATCGATTAAATTCATACTTGACTACTCATACTGTTTTCTATACTGTTATATTTAAATCTCTTCACATAGACTATTAGATTATCGTTTGACTTGTAGAAAACTGGTAGTAACTGAGAGGCTTCATGCATGAAAGCTTCACAGCATGAAAACAACAAATATACTGTGTTTTTCACAATTTGACATTTTATATTTATACAACATCAAATAATTTTCCCTATCCTATATGTATGATATGTTGTACTCGTATTTAAGTGAAATTTCTGATAACAATTATTACAGAAAAAGATGAAAGGTAAAATCGTGATTATCCATTTTAATAAGAACAGTTATATTTCTAATAGCAGGTTCGAATCGAATGTGTTCACTTTGTGATTTAGTAGCCGGAAAAGTAATTAGCAGAAATAGTCGCAAATCTATCACAGTTTGAAAAATTGTGAACACTCATTAATTAAAACTGTGACAACTTCACCAGAAACATTCGACATAATAGTTAATCAAATCCAATTATTGTCTAATGAAAGCTTTCAAAGTCGATACGACAAAAGAAAAATCACTGTGAATATATTAAAAAACAACATCGAAATGTATGAATGGAAAAATTTTCAAACACAACTTTAATTTGAAGATAATGAAGCGGTGAAATCGTCAAGAATATTGAATTTTACCATTGATAGAAAGCTTCATTAATAAAAATTTCAAGATAACCTTCTAACTTTACGTTAACTACTTTTTTTTTCTTTTTCGTTTATCTCAATGTGAAATAAAGAAGATACATCAACATCATCATCATCATGATTATGTCTTTTAAGAGAAATTAACACCTTCCACTTAATTTGTATTCTTATCAACTCTATATACTTTATAGGTATAGGTAAGATGAGTATATAATGTTGATATTATGTTATGTAAGATTGTTGTTTAATAATTTGACATTCTTTTATAAATTGATAATAAATAAATCTTTAATCATCGGACATAAACAAATTCCTATACTTGTCCAACAACTGCATTGGCAGTAAGTTATGTCACGCCTATAGATTAACATTTACATGTGCATATACCATATTGGTATATTAATTATATTTTTACTTGTTGTTTTATTATTATTATTATTATTATTATTACTTTGTTAATTACAATTCACCTTTCTCTCGTTGGTTTATTAAACGCATGCGCTTTTTCAACTTTTATTTTTAACAAAAAAGTAATATTTTTATTTTTATTTTTTTTTAATTGTAAATTTATTAATTAAGGACATCTTATAACATTACCAGTTCCACCACTTTTCTTTTTTTTTTTTGTTTTTTGATGTAAAAATCGGAACATAATTTGTTTATATTTTATAATTTTATGATAATTCTGTTATTTCTCTCTTATTCATTCTGGTTTTTTTTTTATATATATATAATCGGAATCAATTAGCTTTGCCGTAAATGACAACATTTAATAAAATATAAATGAAAAACATGAAGAACAAGGTGATTAAGCTATTTAATGTTCGGTTTTTTTTTTTTAATTTTCAATCATTTATCGATTGATAATCTTTGAAATATTACAATTTAATGCAGTCATCTTTTGTTTTATTCTTGTTTTTTATTCTTCAAAAAAAAACAACAACAACAAACAAACAAACAAAAACACAAATGTAGAGCTTGTGATGATAATAATAATTAAAATAAAAGTACCTCTAGGTACCTACGTATCTCTTCTTATAGATTATCCTGTAAATAATAGTTGAGGCGTGTCTATTTCGATTAATATCCACAATACAGTTAAAGACATGTCAAGAATGTAGACTTATAGTCTTGTCTTATCATTTATATTGAAATAAATTTTGTACACCTACAGATCGCACTTATTATATCAATATGCATACGTATAACGTGTCCCCCCATTTCTACAAAGATCGCATTAGATTCCAAAAAATATCCAAAATATATATTATCTACAAAAAAAAAACTAGAAACGCGAGCTGAGCCCGCCCTTTTTACAACACAGTTTCATTTAAATTAAACACAAACTGTTGTTGTTCGATGGGAAAATAACATTGTCAGTAAACCAAACATTGGTGGTCTTTTCTACCTCTAATCTATTAAAGGCTTGGCTGCTAAATACTAGGTAATTTGCGTGAGAAACGATCACTTTTCAACTGAAACATTTTCAGCGTGTCTATATCTATCTATGTGTGGATGTGTGTGTGTGTGTTTGTAAGACAACAGAGTTATGCTGCTATACGAATGGAAAAAGAACAAAAACAAAAAAAAGAAATAATAATAATAATAATATAAATTTGAAGGACCTACCACGCCCTTTTCACACTTCACAAATACTTGATATAGACATAGATACATACCTAACATATTATTATTATTATTATTATTATTATTATTATGTATAATTGAAACAATAAATTGTTTAGAAAAAGAAACAATTTGAAAATAAAACACTTACCGTTAAATTACGCTAATAATCGGACAGACATGCAGAGATGGAAGAATTCACCTGAAAACCATTATCCTGTAACAAGACAATTAAATCGTCAATTATTCGTAATTTCATTAATAAACATTTACGTTTTCACATAAAAACTATAAATATACAAGATTCTTTTGCTAAAAGAATACTTCTTGTAAGATGACCATTGGCCTTTCGTTGTCTTCAAAATACGAAAAGAAACAAAAACAAACGACCTCTAGTCTTTTTATTATTATTATTATTATTAAATCAACCTACTTTTATTGACTTATTTATTTGTTACAAGAAATTGATTTAATTTAATAAAATTCGTTTAATTTACAATAATTGTTATGCTTGTCACAATTGCAACTAAACAAATGATGATTAATGTTTATTGTTTATAATAAAGTTTGTTAAATGTTGAAATTCATTCATTTATCAAAAATCTTTACAATAAAGAAATTTAATTAAACAAAGGGGAGATTGTAGGTATGTTACTTGCTAATGATTCATTAATTTGTGTTTTATATTAATTAGAAAATAAAAAAATTCCAAAAAAATTCAAATTAAAAAAGAACAATACAGCATCTCGCCGGAACACAAAGTTTATCAATACCAATAGGTGCATAGATGATAAACAGAATGATAAAGAGAAATTTTAGTTAAGCAAAATTTTGCTCACATAGTCTTACATGTTGTTGTTGTACAAAATTTATCCATTTCTATTATAAAATTGAAATAAACTTACATGAAAAGATGATGATTTGTAGAAAGACTAACTGATTATTCTCTATTCACAAACACATGTATACATTCTTCTATTTCATTTGTCAAAATGATTTCAATGAATTGTAAATACCTATACTGAAATATAGTGTGGTGATTTCAATGATAGACTACAACACATACATAAATATGGTAGGTATACTATAGTTATCCTTCCTATATGTCATTAAAATCAAAATGTAAAGAAGTATTTAAACGCCACTTGAAACTCAAGTTAACAATATGATAAAACTATATAATTGAATACTACTACTACTATTGCTACTACTATACTATGTATTTGAATGTTACAATGTCAATTGAAGTGGTATTTGTGCAACTATCTTTGCAAACTAACAATAAATAAACATTAGCAGATGGTTTTATATCATTTACATTCAAGTATAGCAATCCTATGATGACTTAAACGACTTGGACAAGCCACAACAACAACAACAGTCAATCTTTATAATTAAACTCATAAACTATATCTACTATACCAGCAGTTTTACAATAAATTAACGAATCAATTTTAATAATAATAATAGTGGAGAATGAAAAGCAAAATTTAACGGAAAAAAAATTCAAAAAAAAAACAACGATTACATGAAGCAGTAGCTGTGCTGACGAAATTCTTTCAGTGATTTCAAGTGGAGTACCACTTTTTAGTTAAAGAGAAATGACAGAGGTCGAGACAAACACATTTTAATAAAAAGCACTCCATCGATGGATGGATGAATGTTTTAAAGAAAAACATTCCACTGACAAAAATTGTTGTTGTTGTTGTTGTTTAATCTCAACATTGAAACTTCTCTATAGAAATTAGATTAATTGTAGTACGACTATTATTTATAATACTATTTCAAGGTTATAATAGGTACCACTTGACCACCATAAGGGTAGTTTTTATCCCACTATTTTATTATGAACAATAGATGAAAATGAAAGCCAAAAAAAAAAAAACTCACGTAGAACGTGCACTTGAATCGATAGACATATAATAATTGGTTCCCACAGGATAAGAAAAATTTAAGACACAATAGGTACTTAAGAGCAACACAGTTAAATGGGTTTCCATTGACTTTGCAAAAGATCCCGTCGAAGTCTAGTCGAGTGTCTGTTGTTGTTATTATTATCATTATTATTATTGTTGTTGTTGTTATAAAATTATTCCAACAGATATCAGTTGATAGATAATATTGTGTTAGCTATCATGTTTCTAACATCATTATATTGTCAAAGACTTTACAGACAGAGCTCGTGGGCTTTCAGTCGTTTTCTTGTTATTTTTAAAATCACGTTAAATCGTTGAATATCCCCCCATCTAGATCAATTCAACCAGTGTAATTTTAAACAATTTCAATAAATTATTAATTTTAATATTTATATTCGTAATAAATTTATGACAAAATATGATCATGTGATAAATAATTTATGTTTTATTATAGAAACATATAGACATCTATTTTCATTATTTTATTCCACCCTAATTCAAATTCGCAAACAATACTTATGTATGTAAGAATTTTTAATTTTTAAATTTATTTATTTATTTATTTATTTATTGATATGATAATACTTATAGTTTCAGTAAAAAACATACCTCATTGATTTGCGATCAACCACTGTTGGAAGACTCACCCTGTATATTTAGAGGCGTCTCAGTTTACAACAACAACAACAACAAAATAGACAAAACTTATGAAAAATACTCATAAAGCACCCGCACCACAGACATCATGTGGTTGTCCGCAGACAAAACACCTGAAAAGCCTTGTCTTATTGTCATTTTTTTTCTACCATTATTACATCCATCCCTCCCCATTGATGATTTTTTTTTTTGCAATTTTTGTTAATAAAAATAATTAGAAAAGCAAAAAAATTTACTTAACGAAAATGAGTCGTGAAAAAAACAAAAAAGAGATTTCAATGAGCGACTGGAACACATCACTGTCAACTGAACATCAATCAATTTAAAAAAAAATAATAATTCTCATCATTTTGATGATGGAATAATTTAATTAATCTTGTTAGAAATTAATGTATTTATTACTGATAAGAGATTTATATTTGAACATTATCTAATGTTTTATGTAGCATCATAAAAATCGAACTACTTAATAAAAATTCAAGCTTTATTATCAAATAATCGAAATATTTTAAATACTTTTTTGATCCTTATTTATGAGTTTTTTTTTTTTAAATAAAACAAGAAATTGAGCATAATTTCCGTTTCATTGGCTTCTTATAGTCTAGACAATTATTATTATAAATTATAAAAAAAAAAATAATAATATAATTATTGGAATTCAATTCACACAAAGTCGTAAAATCGTTAAAACCGAACGTCTCGACATCAGTAGAAATATTGTAGTACAGTTAGTGATTTCACAATAATTTTTACGATCCTCTTCTCTCTCACACAAAAATAATAATAATAATAATTGTGTAATATTATTTTAACTAATTAGTCTAATTAGAAAGTAGCTTTATGAGTTGTTTTGATTATAGACATAGAAATAGAGAGAGATAGAGAAGGAGAGAATCGTTAGTTAACCAGAAAAAGGAGTATCTATATACCTGAAAGTGGACTTACTTATATGCCAACAAATATAAATACAAAAGCGATCTTGAATACAATGAAGAATCTTATTGCTTTTTTGGTATGAATAACTGCCCACATAAATGTCATGTTTACCTGTAATTCTGGCGCCTCTGGTTGTAAATTTGTTTTACACATGTCTTTTCTCACATTTTCATCTATTGTTGGAAAATTTGTAGAAATTTCGAAATATACATACATACATGCATACATATGTATACACTTATGAAAAGTAGCTTTAAAAGCTTTTAAAATCAGCTTTAATACATTTTTATAAATAGAAGACGAAAGAGAAAAACATGAAGAATTCACCAATTTCTTTTTTGATCTTTCAACATTAGAAAATCAGTTAATAAATCAATATTAATATCAGATTAATTTATTATGAAAATTTTAATAAAAATTGTAGACTTATACGTAAGGTTACATCATCTTTTAGAAAATTTATTAGAGTTTAATGAAAGCTTAAAACACCCACCACAGCTTCTTAAAATCTACAATTTATTTCAGTAAAATCAAATCCTAAGTGATTGTAATCGCTATCCATCATTTTTATTGAATAATTGCTAATTTCAAAAATATATCCAGTAAAACCAAAACATTGTTGGTACCTGACGGACGGATAATAATGTTTAATCTTTTTACTGATTGTAAGAGAGAAGAAGAAAATGTTATAAAATGTAAATGTGTTACACTACCTCTTATCTCTACTTAACACGTCTTCTTTTAAAAGTATCTTTTATAGTGCACCTATTGTCCGCATCCAATTATTTATTTGTGTAATAGTCGTGTCGGCAGTACACGATATTTCGAATTATCACTGATTTGTCATTATAACAACAACAACAACAACAATAATAATAATAATAATAACGTGACTATAGTCATTGACATGTTTTATTGTGTGGCGCCAGTTAGTATATTGACATTACTTTATACCTTAAAATAACAGTAAAAAATTATCTTTATCTTAGTGCATGCTATTATGTTAATCTATCTATTGAGAAGAAGAAGAAGAAGAATTAGAAGAAAGGGGGATATTTTTTAAATTTTTACACTCACCATTTTTGAAGGAAAAAAAACATGACAACGAGACGACAACAACAATTGTATAGATTGATGTTCTGCAAGAAGTAGGTAGATAGGCGCTAACAATTCAACAAACTCTACTTTTACTGAATTACAAAAAGTAATACATTTTCAGGTATTTGATAATGGACAGAAAAAGTATCAATATCCTCTACCTACTACCTACAAAGTAAGGGTTGAAAATGTTACTTTTTTACCTCAAATTATTTTTCTATGTATATTTTTATGACACACTCAAAAATCTATAAACGTGACAAGTGTTATTGTTATTCTTTTCAATTTTACGACCTGTTATGGATTCCCAAGTGCCATGAAATTATAACTTTGTATCTATTTTGAATCGATCGACATGATTCGAATTCAATTGCCTACATTGTTGTTAAGTACTTTTACAATCTGATACTAAAGTCGATCAAGACAAAATAGATCGCTTTATATTGATAGTCGTTCTTTTTTTTCTTCAAACTTCCTGTCAATTCAAAGATAGGATAGGTACATTGCTATTTTCTTCTTCTTTTTTTTTGATAGAAAAGTATCTATAGGTACTACGCCTTGTCAGGAAAACGCTAACAAGTGCGCCCACAATGATTTATGATTAATTACAGTAGAAAAAAGTCTTCTAGCACCTCGGTGGGCTTGTCCGCCCCTGCTGATTTCAAATTGCCAAGTATTAAAAACATTAATTTCCCCACTATAGTTATCTATTATTATTATTATTAAAAGATAAAGGAAAAAAACGAGTCGTTCTCCTTTTATTGTTGTTATTTAGTAGGTGGTCAGAAGCTATTTGTGATTAACTCTTCAAGAAACTTGACTAACAATCATTATCGTTACAGGTAAAGAAACACTTTATTAGCGAATTAAATTACCGGAAAGATATAATTAATTTCTAAATTAAAATACCTATCTAGGTATAAGTAACGATATTCAGATATTATAGACGATCTTTGTCGGTATTTTCGGAAAATTACTAAGAGACCTCCCATATACATACCTACATATAGCTACTACTAAAATATAAGAAAACATTAGACAACATGTCAGTGTATCTATGGTACCGTATACGGTTTATAGTTTTGCTTGAGCACCCGGAAATCATCTTTCATAGATTTGAAAACAGCCAAGTAGGGGGGACGGGCATAAATTATATTTCTTCTTCATCTTCTTCTTTTTTTTTTTGAAAACCATAGAAATTCCACACAATTCAAAATATTTGCTACTGGTGCATATGTGTGTATACAGATACATACATACATACATACAAACATACTGAAATATGATAAACAAATGGTATTTTGTTATGTCCTCAAGAAACATTGATAAACACATTTGTTGTAAGAAAATATTGATAAATTTATAAGACATTACTGTAATATCTTGAATTGTCTTACCAATGAGTGAATGGATTCGTAAAAATTGTCTAGACACTCTGTTTTAAATTCACAATTTATAATCATCATTCTCATCTATCGATAAATAGATAAATCGAAAAGAAGACACAAAAAGAACAAAAACAACAACCAAAAAAGAAAATACGAAAGAAAACGGCACTTATATAAATGACATAAAATCTAGAAAATTTATAACCGCCATTGATGAAACTCATTAATATTTATTGTGAAATGCAAATATTCTAAAATTAGATTAGAAGGCCGTTTTATTAATTTAAATCCAAATTAATGCTTTTTCCATTGACAAAAAAATCGTTTCTTTCTTTTCAAATGAAAAAAGAAAAAAAAACTCTCTAAAATATAAGATGAATGAAATTTCAAATTGTTCAACAAATACAAGTTGTTTGAATATTTGCATAATTTTCGAATATATTTTTCTGCAAATAATATAAAGTGTGGAAATTTTATAAGAAATAAATCATTAATAGACCACCCGTATATTCCAAACTGATAAACAAAACACATTTAGTTTGAACAACACTCAGTACTTAACTACTCAAAATTATACAAATTTACCGTTCTATATAGGTACTTGAAAGACATGGAAAATTTCAATTTTAATAATTATGATTGTTTTATTAATTAATTATTGATTTGTTGAAAAAATCTTCCATATTTCGTTCATGCACGTGTTATAACTGTCGATTGTAAATCAGAATCTTAATTTAAATTATTGACGAAATCATATCCGTAGGTTGATGATTCATGAAATTGCCAAAAATCACTGTTTAACGATTTTCCAATAATATTGCATGCAATGAAACCATAAAAGTCACATGTAAATCAACAAATTTATATGCAGATTTATTACAGTTGAAAGATACTTGAACTCTCTCAAACAGAGTTAATACACACACACACAGACACACACATCTTATTAATCGTAGGTGGTAATTAATGGATAAAACTCCTCAAACTATACATATAGGTATATGTATAGCATACGGGAACTGAATAAATAAAATTTGAAACGATATGAAATATTTAAAAATTTTCATTTTAATTAATTTCAATAAATAAACACATAACTGATTAGGAAATAGATTCGCCATTTGATTAATAGCAATTTTTCTTCGGTTTCTTTTTTTTGAAAAATCACATTTAATTTTTAACACTTGCTGGTTGAAACTACAGACACACACGCACACATAAACATATCCGTTCATATTTAATTAGATAGCTATTAAAATACCAACACGTTACAGCTACCTCACACATGCTACTTTAAAAACACTATTGCTTGTTAATTCACACAAACATTTGCCATATTTTCTGTTATATGGACAATCTATAAATGTAAACGTGAATAGACAACTGATCCCGTAAACTAGAAACTTTCGTATGGAAGTTATCCCGTTATTAAATTATAAGTACCTACATTGACAAGCCAAGATAGAAAGTATATGTATATACCTATTTATTTTATTTATTTTGTAAATTTTGACGACGTTGCCGCAATTATCAACAAGTAGAATTTTTTCTCGGTAGACTACAATTACAATAAATCAAATCGATTTCTTACAGTGTTACTGTTTCTATAAGAGATATTTGAAGAATCTTCATCTTATCTAATAGTCATAATTATCAATTATAACGTTGAAATCCTACAGGTTAAAATTTAATAGCACAACTAATAAAATATTGGAAATTCCTAAATTTATTTTATAACTATATGTATAACTATACGTTTTTTTCTATTCAACTACTATTCTCTAACCATTTATTAGTTATAAATCATCATCTCCATCAAATGACAGGTATTCGTGTTATTCTAACTTGTCAACATTAAAATTTCAATTATTTCTATTTGGCGTGTTCTATTAAAACAATGTTGGTGGTCTTTATTATTATTTAAAATTTTGGCCCAGTTTCAAAACTATAATAATAATAATGTTTTATTAGTTTATTGGTTGGTAAGAAAAATTGTCTAGACTTAAAACATGAACATAAATCAATCTTTGATGAGGTCGGTCGATATATTTCCTCTTCTACCAATAATGGATTTGTTGCGATTTTCATGAAACAAAAATGTGTGTGTGTGTGTGGGGGTGGTGGGCGTTAATTTGTGACTTTTATATGACTCTTATTATAAAAAAAAAACAACATCATGTCATGAATAATTACAAACTGAGTTAATGTAATTAATTGAGCCAACGCAATCAGTGGTAGGTCTATGTTTTCATTTT
>JAZBGY010000273.1:0-17621 GCA_037414755.1 Lydus trimaculatus | reverse complement strand
AATAGAAAAAGAAATTAGCAGAAAGTTGAATTGAAGTTTTATTACGATATTGTTTTATAGTGCGTTGCCACCATTTTTTAATAACAATAATAATAATATCGTCGGTGGTTTTGTGTCAGAAACCACAAAGAACTATGGAGAGGTCAGTCAGGTGGTGGCAATGAATGAAAGACATAAATATTATCATACACACAATCAAGGACATTGACATTCAAACATTGTAACAGAGTTAAAGATATCAATAAATTCCAAGTATTACCCTAATAATAAAACTAATGTATGAGGGGGTGGTGGAAGAGGCAGGGGAGGCGGTAAATGCAATACAATTTACATTATGATAAGTTTTAAGAAATGTTATTAAATACTTGATCCGGCCAATAATAACAATAACTAAACAGCAGTATCAAATTTCTGTCAATAATAATAAGAATAATCATAATAATCATAATAATAATCAAAAGCAAAAGGAAATTATCAAGAAATTGTAGAGATTTTGTAAATTCATGCATGCACGACAGAGATTCGTTTGCTTTATGATCTTGACACACTATGAATAACGTTAACATTTGATTCTCTCTTTTATTTTAACAAAACTAAACATTTACTGAATATTGATTGAATGATATTGTTGATCATAAATTTATTTAGAAAATTACCAATTGCAGACGATGTGTGGGTACTACATGTATCATATAAACAACAATAATTCTCAATAAATCTGTTTCTAAGAAATGAGGAAAAACGTACGAACAAGTCGTAAGAAAATACACCCTTATACCTTTTTATATGTATTTATAAGTATTTTTTCTTTCTAATTTTAGAAGAAAAAAAATTCTAACAATAATTACAATCATCGTCTTTAAGGATTTATTACCACAATCAATACTAATTATTAACTCGATGCTATTTTATATTGATTAGCTTTTACGATGCTTCCAAGGCTATAAATATGTTTAATATTTGACAATATAAATGGATAAAGAGTGATGTTTTCTTCTTAATAAAGATGAGATTTTCAACAACTTTCGTGAGAAATTTCAAAAATTACTACACATAAGTCCATACGTTTTTTTTTTTTTAATAAAAAACCTATGACCCACTTGTAGGTTCTTTTTTTTTTGATTTATGAATCTTGTTAACGTCTAATTCTAACAAAAATTCCATTTCTTTACGTTTTATCTATGAAAAATCTTTGAAATTTCCCACTACATGGAACAAGAAATTTTACTTTTCAGTTAATGTAACAATTTGACCCGAAAAGCAAATGAAGTTGAAATATTTATTAGCATTATTATTGTTATGAATGTTGTTAATGAGACGATAATGTACATAAGAATAAATAATAGTAGTGCTGATAATAATAATAATAATAACGATGATGATGATAAAAAAAAGAAACAACAGGATGTATATGCATTGCAGCTTGTATACGAATGACATTTGCACGGTTAAACCGATCTGTTTTTATATAAATAACCGTTAAGTTTTTGTTTTTAATGAATTTTTTTGAATAAGAAATTCCTTCATTTTTTTGAAAAATTTGATCCATTTATGTTGCGATCTTTATTCTGATCTTTTATAGATTTATTTGTTTAACAAGTGGCAGTAGTACACCGTCACGAGTTCTATAGTATCAAAAAAATACGAATTTGTGCCTAACAGTCGTGTAAAATTATTATCAAAGAATAGAACTATGAAACTGAAAAGTATATATTTAGGGTTATCATTACAGATGTAATCAAAAGAGAAACATTAGACTAATATGCTAGAACTAACTGCTTTTGAAAGTGAAACCAAACATCCATCTCTATATAGCACAAAACATAAATTACCAACTTAAGGAAGCTCTCGTTTTATAAGAAAAGAAAGGAATTCATATACATAAAAATGATAACACTGATATAAACAATCAAGTATTCACACGTTAAATGAGTAATTGACGTGAGTTGATGATGATTACACTTAGCGAATACAATTGATTAATGCCATATAATAACATAAATAAATACGATTAAATCGACTTCATTTGAATTTTGTTTTTACACAAATTGGCATTACCTAACTGTGTGTTGTTGTTATTAAAATTTAAATAGAAAACTTAAAAATTCCAATCAAAGTCCAATAAAAATATAGTTATATAGAGCATTGTTTAAATCTGATTATTATTACAGATACAGATTATGTGTTTACCAATTTTCTTTTATTTTATTTCTTATACATTAATTATTTTATTTTTGGCCTCTCAATAATAGCAACCGACAGTAATAATCTGTAGATGTGGCGGTGTTTGTATGAGACGGCGGTAAATTAAACATTTGCATAAATCGTGTTACAAGTTCTACATATACCTACTTACATATACATACATATAGGTAAATGTATACTTGATCTCGACAAAGAATTGTGAGAGAGTGGAACAGTTAGTGTATGTCGTTGGATCTTTTATTATCATTCATTATCATTCCTATTATTATTATTATTATTGCTGAAACTGCTGAAGGAGTAAATAATTCTTTCGTACAATAGTATAATAGTGGGTGTTGTTGTTCATTATGTGTTATATAAAACAACAAATTTACTATTTAAGTAAATATAAACAATTTTTTTGCAACATGATTTCTCTTGCCAGACGATATCATCTGTTGTCAATCATTCAAAATACTAATTAAATATACATCATATAAGTAGTTGAATTTATTTATTTTACAAGTCAAGGCAAATGCGTTATTTTTCATCAGAATTTCAAATCGTAATTCAACACATCGAAATTGATTAATTTTGCTAAAAACTTGATTGGAAACATTTCATATATAAACATGATTGAAATGGAATAAATAAATCTATCCTAGAAAACTGTTTAGTTAATTGCAATTTCATAGCAAATTTTCATAAACCAAAAATATACACAACAACAACAACAACAACACGATTGCAATCATGTTGATATCTAGATAAATGTAGGTACCTATAGAAAAACTGCCATCTCATAACTGGTTAAGTTTTTCATTATAAAAGAACAACAAAGCACTTGTCTTATAATAAATATTTGTCGTTATCTTGAATCAGTAGTAGGTACCTATATATACTCATTTTAACACTTTCTTTTATTCTCGTTTAATAAATGGTAGAAATAGATAGAGATTTATATGCAAATAGTTTGATATAGGTACAAAGTTGTTGAACGAGAATCGTAATTTATCCCGAAAGTCAACTTTGCCAATCGAAAATTAGAAGAAGGAAAAAATTCTGTAAAAGACAAAAATTATAATTAACAGATATTTATAGACTACTGTAACTCATAAATATATCAAAATATAATATATTTAAGGTTATAATATGTGACTTGTGTAAATAAATAAATAAATAAATAAACAAACTTTCACAATGGTGGTGATAACGTGTATATATATGTAGATATCATTTAAATAAAATTCCCACCCTAGTTAGTTAATCTGTTTGGCCTGCCCTGCTACTTCACTTCCTTTTCAAAAGACGACATATCACTAATAACTTACGTGTGTGTGTGTGTGTGTGTGTGTGTATATGTGTGTATAGGTATAGGAATACCTACTACCTATACGTATGTATGTGCATACAAATACAACAATAGATGAACTCTTTTGAAAGCAACAAATTAAAACTATAAACCATAACGGGCTAATTTAATTGTTACCTACCGGGAATGATTGTAATTTACAATGTAAATAAACATTTAATACAAAAGACAAATGAGGCTTTGTTTAATACAAGTAGGTATGTACAACAACACCAGTTGCTTTTATAACTGCAAAGATTATAAGCAAGCAATCAACAATCATTAGAAAGACAAGACAAGACAACACAAGACCACCATCCGCATATTTCTGTTAATCTACGTAAATTATTTGAAAGAGTCAAACAGTAGAGGGTGTCCTAAATTAAGGTCATTTCTACAAATCACAGAACAACTATCTGTATGGGCAACGGATCTTAAATTTTAGCACCCTAAAGCGATTATTTATAGTTTTTGACATTATTCTTCCTTACCCCAAAAAGAATAAAAAACAAACAACTGCTACTTTAATTATAGCGTGTAGTCACTTTTTTTTTATTTACTGTTGTATCTGTTATAATTTAGAGACAACATTTCCAACATTAGAGGTGTAATGTTCTTCACATTTTATTTAAACTGTCAGCGGTGGCAGAGGATTATCAAAACCGCAAATCGTTGGGCGGCACCTTATACAATGCAAATTAAGAGAAAATACCGCACAGACAGTGGACCAGTCTAGAGAGAAAAAAAAAGAAACAGAACTAAACAATCTCTGTCTCTCTCTTTCTGTGTTTGTCTCTTTTTCTCTTTTTTTCCCCACTTGCCAATTAGATAAAATCCAACAAAACTTAATTATTTTCAAGTTTCGGTTATCTTTATTACCATAGAAAGAAATAATAATAATAATAATGATAATAGTAACAATTTACACCTACACTTTTAGTATTCTCATAGTTAATCGAATGAAATTAGGTTTTTCAACTCAAATTTATTTCATCCGATAACCGGAATGTTATAATTTTTAATTTAACCAAAAGGCAAGTAATAAATTGTTGATTCAAGACTTTGGTAAAAAATAAATAAATAAATAAATAAAAATAAAAGTTTAATAGCAGGATTATCACTGGGCATTATCTTAAATTGCGTTGAATATTTCCTCAAAAAATCCACACATAAATCAACTATAATTATTTATAAAAATCAAAGGAAAAAACAGAACCAAACTCTAAACACCTGTAGTATATGTATAGGTAGGTACCTACAGATATGTGGATATGTATACATAAATATCAATCTAGGAAGTGAACGTATTTAATTAGAATTTGATCTAAATTAACTGTTAAAGTGTTGAAAATTGAGGATAATTGGTGTATTGATTTTCAATCGAATAAAATTGATTGTTTAAAACTGTAATAAAACATCTGCAAAATTATAACTCTGCTACTCTTCTAACATATACCAATACCTATATACATACACACGCATATGTAGAAAGTTTCTTTTTTTCTTTGAGAAGAAAAAAACACGTGTGTCATTGAGGAGATTCTTTTCAATAAATTATCAAATTTAAAAGTATTTGTCAAGATTTTAACAGGCACAAAATCGATTTTTTTTCTCTTTTTTGGTTGAAAAGTTTCATAATTCCCCGATGAACGAACTAACTAACTAATGAATATAACAGATTGGAATTACAAATGAGGTATACGCAGATAAATACGTATACCTATATTTCCTGATAAGCGGTTTTTAAATGATAATGTTAAAATTATGTAAATTGTTTGTTGTGTATGTGTATATAGGTACCTATGTATGTATGTATGTATGTATATAGTAGCATCCGTGCGTCCATACATCCAAATTTATAATGTTTGGAACAAAATTCTTTAACAAAATTTTTATTAAACAATATTTTGCATTTCAGGATATCCTTTTTTCGAGTCTAGACTGGAAGAATGTTGTTCCATCAAAAGAATTCCAAATGAATAAATAAACAAATAAACAAACGATATATCCGAAATTTTGACGTTCTATATTTATATAAAACTAAACGATAAAACACCGGTTTTTAGGAATCATTTATTTCAATGTAGAGAAAAAAAGGAATGAAAGGAACTGAAATGAAGATGCGCTGAAACTCTTCACTAAACACCATCAAGAATACTGTTTATTTATTATTTCGATCATCTTTTTCCTTTTAGTTTTGAATTCGTTTCTAACTACCAAGTGTAGAAAAAATACCGGAAATTTTCAAGTTTCTCTCTCTTTATCTCTTCTCTCTTTTATTTTTTTTTTAATATCAACGATTTCTAATCATTTATTATTAACAAGTGTCTAGTTGTAGTTTGCGCCAATAGAAAACTTGAATCATTCCACTTTCGCACCTAATCTCCCCACTTTTATTAATTGTTAGCCATTTTGTATAAAATTTTTATAAAACAATAAAAACTGCACACAAATAAAACAACATTTAATTGAAAATAAATAAATATTTCTGAAATCTAGCATATGGATGTACCTACGTATGTATGTATGCATGTATAGGACACATGAAAAAAATCTGCTTCTGGATACAAGCCATATGACTTGTATAGGTACCTACTATCTGTCAAATAGAGAATTTCGTCTTTACAGTAAATTAACTATTTTTGTTAAAGACTCTTTTAGCTTTTCCAACTATATAAAATTGAATATCTGGAACGTTTAGGAATATTTGATGACATAATAATGATTTGACACGAAAAACTTTAATAGATTTTATATTGAAACATTTCTTGAAATCTGTCCTCATCGAGGTTTTTTCTAGAAAACGAAAAACACTCCAAATTTCCCTTTTAAGCATACGCATCTTTTACGTTTAAAAAACCGTGAGTTTTCACTTTATAAGCACCATGCACGTATACTTTAATCATCCAGTCTGATGTAGACTTTCTGGCGGATCTTGTATTTTTATGTTAATTTTCATTTTAAACATTAGAAAAACGACAATTCTCCTAATAATTAGAAATTATCTTTACACAAATCAATTTATAGATTTATTACCACACAAAATATCAATTAATTTTATTTATTTATTTGTTTATTTATTTATTTAGAATTCAGACCACAAATACGGGAAAAAAATACATTAACTATTTGAAAATGAATAAATCAAATCTATAATTTCAACATTACAGATCTCAACCACCTGCTGACCTTTTAATAAATTTCTAAAAAAAACGAATTAACGAAGATGTTGTTGTTTACAAAATTTGCAAAAGATTTATTTTCTAAATATCATTTGTTAAACAACCCCAAATATCTTCTATGTTTGTATGTATACGAGTAGATATGTATGTCTGTTTGATATTAAGAAATAAAATTTATGAATGTTGACGCACCCTAAACACATCTTTAATATATTCATTACAAGTTTACCCGATTTATACAGAATGATTTCTCTATCATAAATTTTCCTATCATCATCATCATCATCATCATCAACAACAATCTGGGTCAATTATTTCGATTATGCAAGTATCTTTTTGTAAATGTCGCATTTATTACAATAAACCCAACCCTTCATTATCTTATCATTTATATGTATATACTCCACCTGTTGTCAATCAAATTATGATTTGCATTTAATATAAAATAATTAATTTATGCATCTTTATTTTTATTTTTAAAAAAAAAAAGAAAGATTGTTTTTTTTTGTATGATGAACTGTTGTAGAGCAACAGCAACAGAGCAACAGACATCAATCTAATTAAGATATTTACAATCAACAGCGTTTGTTTAACTTACCCGATATATAGTGAGAGGGAGAGTCCCAGAGTTTTATGATGCAGGTGTAAATAAGTAGAAGGATAGATCACAGATGCAGGAATCAAGTACAGTAATAGCGCGCGGCAGCAAAAACAGTAACAAAATCGGTGTTTTTGGTTTTTCTCTCTTTTCTTTCCCCAATTAATTTCACAACACACACAAAAACACACACACACACACACACAAACACAACAACCACAATACACCAAATTTTATATTAAATGAAACTTTTTAATATTTTAAATACTAAGTAAGTATAGGAGGTACTACACCAACCACAACACAAACATTACAAAATTCACAAATAGATTTTACTTTTTTTCTATATTTGTATTTTTATCTTTATTGATGAAGCGGGTAAAATCGTTTAAATAAACTGTCGCATCTTTTTTTAGATGAAAAAGATAAGTTTTGATCTAAATAGTCGATTTAAGAATAATAAATTATTTTTATTAAATAGCACTGGCACTTGAGACAGATATATATATATACACATACACATACGAAAATCTATTTATTTGACTACTATGATTACTACTATATAGTGTACCTATTACTACATCATCATCAGCAGCATCAGCATCAAAGAAAAATCTTCATATCCTGGGAAAATATTGCGAAAGGTATATCAGAACAACAACAAGAACACCACGTAACGAATCGTCTTCAACAACTGGTAGGACTTGCACTACTGGCAAAGATATAGACTTTGGTGTTAGTAGCAGAGGGAGCATGTTGGACATCACGACAGCAAACGCTGACTGTGTTAAATTCTCACTGTATAGAGAAATTATACCAAGTCGGTTTCTGTGTATATGTATGTATGTATGTATGGATGTATGTATGTCCCACCACTATTATAGATATTGTATATGTAGAGAGACGACGCTTGTGATATATGAACAAATCGAGTTTGGTGCCAATTTCTCAGACGGCTCCCAAAAAAGCTCCACTACTATATGTATGTATAACTACTCACTCATATTGGAGAAGATGATGAGGAAGATAAAACGCTCTCACAAATGTATAATCAATCAGTCAGACTTATTGTTAGAGATAGAAATATTCTAACGTTAATAATAATGTGGAGGAGGCTGTTCAATTTATTTCACCACCCTCTATAAAAGTGGATCAACCAACACCCACAAACACTCTCTCTACTCTACTCTACTCTACTCTATAATAATATAATTAAAAAACAATACAATAATTTTAATAAATATTAATTTAAATTTGATAGTAATATGTTTTATCATCAAGTATTAGGTGTTGATAAATTTAATTTTATTATAGGTACCTAATGGTTTTGACTTACACTTTAAATAATAAGTAGGTAGTCAATTTACGATCAACGAATAGTTGGTTGGTTAATTAAATCCATTGACATTTCTCTTTAAAAAACAAAATAATTATTAACAAATAAATTTAAACCATCTTCTTCCTATCTTTACCTTGACTTTTTAATCAAAATTATACAGTTTTCTTCAATGAACATCTTTCTTTCTCTCTCTCTCTCTAGGTATAGGTATAACTATTGTAACCGGTTGCAAAACTTTGTACTATACTGACTGATTGACGCAAAACAAAACCTTTAGTGTTAAAATGTAATTACACATGATAATTATAATTGCTATTTTTTTTTTTAATTATTTTCAAATAGGTATTTAGAATCACCGTTATTCCAAAGTAGAATAAATTAAGTTTAATTTCCTCATTACCGAATAATATCAATGCATTTGAACAGTTATGTTGTCGTATTAAAATAATTTATAATAATAATAAAAATAGTAAGTAAAATATTAATATAAGTAATAATAATAATAATAATATGAGAAATACAATAAAATATACATCATATTATAGACAGACAATGCTTCAAGGAGGGAATGTACGTACGTTTAAATAATGATTACGATAATTTAAAATATATTTCATAAAATTGCTATGTAAATTTCACCGTAACTAGACACCTATAAATTTATCATCTGTTCCGCAAAATACCACGCACTATTCTCTATTACCTATCTTACTGTTTGTTACACATCCATCCATCTATCTATACAGATTAGAATAGATCAAAACGAACAGATTGAAAAGAAACAGACAACATATAATTACCGTATTATTTATATATTTTTGAATTAAGTACGCTCCATATTATTGCAATTTATTGTATGTACTGTACACCTATATTCGCCACCATGCACTCAGGCACTTTACATATGATATGCCGGTGTGTGTAGGGCAATGGTTCCCAAACTTATTTTTCGGTATAACCCTCAGGAAGAATTTCTTATTAAACTACGTTTCATGAAATGATTGCAAATTATTTTGGTACCTGTCTCACGAAATCCCAAAAATATTTCGTGGTACCCCAGGGTTCCACAGAACACACTTTGGGTACCACTAGTGTAGAGAAAGAATAACAAAATTTTACTTGAAATGATTGTGCAAAAATTACACCCCGTTTTAAGTTGAAGCAAAATTTCGCCTCATCAACCAATACACCAATCATTATCTTGAAATATTTGATCAATGATTTCCTCAAGTACTGTGCTGTCACCTGTCACCTGTGACTTATTGAATGGAAAGATTCTCTTTCATATTGCTATTATTGTTGTTGTTGTTGTTGTTATAAATATCAGTAAAGAAAAATATGTATGTAGCACAAAGATAAGAATCATACTACTCGTATAGGCTGCTGGGAGCTAACCAACTTCATCATCATCATCATCATCATCAACATCATCATTATCATCATCATCAATAAAATTGGACCTAATTTTGAACCGTGTAATCGTTGCTAATTTTAGGGTGGGCATTTCAAATTGCAAGCGGCGAAAAAGACGGTTCCGCTTGTTATATCGAGTTCTCTGTTAAGTTTCAATTCTTTTTCGTCTTTTTGGCATTTTGTTTTTTGTTTTTTTTTTTTTAACGCAACCTTATAATCTAAAGATTAATTGTCTCTTCTGTGTATTTTATTAACCAGTTTGAATTTTTATGTTTTTTTCTTCTTCTATTTTCAATAAAATGTCTGAATTGAAAGAAATTTCTTTCATGTGAATTTCTACGATTGCGTGACATATCAACGTCAATAATGAAAAATCAAGAAGTTTCCCATTAAATTTTTTAAGTGAAATCATAGTAGAAGAAGAAGAAGAAGAGGGAGCGATCTATCTTGTGGAATTTCTGAATTAACGTTGAAATAAATATCGGTTTGAAATGGTCGTTTTTAATGACACAATCTAAATCAATCGTTACGCAATAAAGAAGACATTATATAGACATCGTTCTAAAACTGAAGTAACTTTTGAACACTAATAATTATGGAATTGTATAAATAATAGATTGAAATTTATTTACAGGCTGTCTGCTAATTGTCATATTTGTTTTTACTGCTTTTCACCACACACAGTCTCTAATGAGGACAACCGCTACATTGTAAAATGATGAAAGCATTAAATTTGAAAATATTGGAAAAAGTGCAAAAAAATAAATGTAATCCAAAAACCTACTTACTTAATTATTTTTGTAAGTGAATTAACGAAATAAACCAACTTTAATATTACGTTGGATATTAAAGCATTTGGTATATTTTTTCTAGAACATTTCAATATCTGTATATATAATTTGGAATAAATTTAGATAGAATTCCTCAATTTTCCACTATGAAAACTCTATTTTCAAAGTTATATAAAACTATGAATATTCCATTTCTATATATGCCATTATTATTTCTCTCCGTTTCATTTTGATCAGATCATTCCCCTCTTTTATATTTGATTTTATATTTATCGTTTATATTTCTTCTTCTATCATTTATTATGGAAAACAAACAAAAAATATGGCAAACTTCACAATTCTTTCCCTCAATTTAAGAAAATAATGAAAATCTATTGAGTCGCGACATTGTAATGTTCTATTCCATTCCAAATATCATTTGGAGTTACTCCAAAAAATTGAAATACTCAAGTTAGAATGAGAGAAAAATAACTACTTGACAATTATTTAAACGTTGATATAATAAATAGGTATATGTATATACAAGAGAGGTGAGTATTTCAAAAATAATTATAATTGACATAATTAAATGTGCTACATTACATTTATAAAATTATATTTATTTTATTTTGATAAAATTATACAAAATAGTGAATATAGTTTAAAGAGCTACATTCATTTTCTCTGGAAAACTTGGCAAATAATATTTTTGGACTTTAGTTCTATAAAATAAATATTGCTGTAATGTCATAATACGACTTGAAATATCTTAATCCATAATTGAAATTAATTAGAAAGACTATACTACTATTCAAGAATGTACATGGAATGAGGGTTGTTATTGCTCGTTCTTATGCCAAATAGAACAATGTATATCCACTAGAATAATTGTTTTGTTTTATTTTTCTTTAATTCATTTATTATAAATATGTAAATTTCTAGAAAATAAATTTCGGAACCATTTCAAAATCCAAAGAAACAGAAAAACTAAACAAATTGTTTTTCGAAAAATACAAAACAACACGTGTTTTAAATAGCCCGCGATTATTTATTTGTTTTTGTCTTGTTTTTTTACAAAAATTCAACGGACAATGATATCGTCAAAAAACACACACATATCTATTCATACATAAATCATATACCTATATGGGATGTCCTATGTACATATGTTTTATAGTTTTATATTATCTAATATACATACAATATACCTACATCAATGTAATAGATCAAAATGTTGTGTGGTGCATTTTACAACATTCATTAGAGACGTGCAAACGATTTGATAAAGCGTAGAAAGATCACCGCATCATTTATAATTTATGAAGTGTTAATTTGACATCAAATCTTGACATGATTTATGTAAGTTAAATTGAGGGAAGAATCAAAGAAAGAATAGTAATGTCGCCTTATTATTATTATTATTATTATTAAATAGATAACTCTCTATCTCTTTCTCACACCCCTCTCTCATTTTTTCTCTTATTAAAATTACTATTAATATTTCTAACAGATAGTTATACACACACACACACACATATCAAATGTAAAATGTTCTTGTTTAAGCAATTACAATAATTCTTTCGTCAGGAGATTTGGCGTAAGCAAGCTGAAAATTTGATTATCGAACATAACTTTATAATTTTTAGCAATCTACGATAAACACACATACAGGATGTTTCTAGATCAAGCTATCATACGACAATAAAGTTTAATTAAGATTTCTTAGATGCCGAATTTATTAAGTTATTGATGAACCAAAAGAGAATTTTCATAGTAAATAAAACATTAAATTTCTTTCTTATATTGTTCAGTTTTCTAATATACAAGAAGAATTGTGAACCGATCTGTAGATACGATTTTATGCGAAATATCTACATTTTGTGAAAATAAAATTGTAAATTCGTGCATTATTTTTATCACACTACCGTATCTTGTCTCTTTATTGAATTTTTTAAAAACTTTTATTACTTGGAATTATTATGAAAAACCTTATTCCAAGTAATCTTAGAATCTTCTCAATTATGGATGACAGAAATAATAATGATTAACATAAATTTATGCTTATCATATTAATCGAGAAATATTATTAAAAAAAAAAAATATCTGACGTATTTATTTTGTTTATATTATTACTTACGTAAAAAACAAAATATTATTTACATAATATATTATTATTATTATTATTGTTTCTGTTTTTGTTTTGTTTTTTCTACTAATTACCTATCTACCTATTATTTGAATAATAAGTCCTATCAATATACCTGCATATATGTATGTATACAAATTACAAATAAATTGAAAAACAAAATTAAAAATATCGCGCAAATTCTATAAATATCAACGTCTAGTCTATATGTTTTTAAACTATCATGAACTTCTTTGCTATTATTAGATAGTTTAACTTTTAATATACTTTCCATTCATAAAGTGTATTCGGGATGGGATTGTTTAAAATCAATTCTGTTTTATTTGAAACAAACCGGAAAGTGATATAAACATACGTAGACAGGCAGGCATACTGTGGCATATTATATGATTTTATACAAAAGTTCAACTTAATAAACTTTTACGCACCTCTTCTATATCTGATATTATCCACAAATACCGATAATACATTTTTTCCTTACAAAAAAAAACCAATGATTGATAGAGTAAATAAATAAAATGGAATTACTTATGTACATGAAGACATCCATTTTTGTATTAAGCTTCCAGAAATCTATCCCATTTTTCACTTTAACAAGGCTTTAGACGTATAGAAAAAAACAACGAAAGAAAAACTTGAAATTTCAATAAGTTGTCATACAAAAACTATGTATTTCGATCGACATACGATAAAAAACATTTAAGAACAATTTTATTTTCTGGGATCACTTTAAGTGCAAGAAAAATCATCATAATACAGCTAGAAACAATATTGTCATTGATACAACTTTGGTCTTTATTATTGGAAAATGTCACATAAAGCCACACTAGTAATGCTACATCCAAGATTATATTCTACTTATAGATGTTCAACCCACGTTGTGAATATGGTATGTAGGTACCTACATATATATATATTGTATTTTACAGTGTTAGATACCTTTAGAAGAACTTATTTTCATCATAGTAAAAGACTTGTTGTCAATAATTGCAACTGTTTTCTAGACACTCTTTTTATTCAATAAGAATTAACGTTCGTTTTGAGAAAATCCTCTAGTAGTTACACCTAAGAATGATTGATTGATTCATTGTAAACCCATGTTTCTCACAATCTTGTCGGGAGTTTTTTTTTGTTTTGTTTTTTGTTTAAACGAAAAACAATAAATGCATTGAATATAAATAGCTGATAAGTTGTGTACATATAAAAGTGTCTAACGTTAGCTAAAGACGCACAAATATTCTATTTGTGGAACTTTGACTGGACCTGATAGTCATAAGTAAATCGTTCACATCCTCTTTTCTTTATTTTGGCAATCAAATGTCTCTAGTCAATATTGATCGTCTTTACTTTGGTCATGTAGTAACAGCCGCTTTTTAGAAAGAATACGTAACTCGTGCAACATCAAAGGAACAAAACTGTATATAGGTACTTACATGTTCAATAAAGTCCACTGTTGAATTGTTGACATCCAAAGGTATTTCCAACGGTTGTTGTAACGAATCCATAGTTTCCAAAATTTCCTGAACAAAACAAATAAGAAAAAATTGAACATTTTACTGGATACAAACATTTATATAGGTATTTTTTCTAATGAAATGTTGATAAAAATATGCTTCCTAGAAATAGTGAAAATATTTACGATTTTTCAATCATAACATTCTTTTAGTCAAAAAAATATATATATGTATATATACAAAAATAAATTGAGCTTTCATTAAACACGTGGTCAGTCATTTATATAAAATTGAAATGGACTGTATTTATAAACATAAATGTTCTTTTCCCTTTGATATTTGATTAGTGTAAATGAAAATGAAAAAAAAAAACTAAAGAAAATTGCTATAAAACTATTAAAATGTAAGTAAAAGAAAATCTAATAATAGATAGAAGAAAACATTAAGACATCAGGTGATAAAGTTTATATCCTTTTATTATAATTGATTGATTGATTGATGCTATTAAAATTATTATTGATTTAATCAAATTTAATTTTTTTTTTTTTGGGATGATCGTTGCAAATTTGAAATAGGTAATAATGTAGCAACAATATAATAAATCATATTAAACTATAAATCATAGTGAATCAAACAATACAATACTATAGAACCTAGGTATATCGAGCCGATTCAAGTCTTTTTAATCATTTACTATTGTTAATATTTATAATACAATTGACAGTTGTTGGTGCAAACGAATAAATTATAGCTTATTGAATTTAGAATTGAAAACAACAACCGTTTAGTATTATCTAGATAGTGAATAGAATGGATAAGGACTATAACAGAAACAAAACAAAAAAATTGTTGAAATTTTTCTCAAGCCCTACAACATTCTTTTCATACATACATAGGTATATTTATTGTGTGTTGTGTGTGTGTGTGTGTGTGTGTGTGTGTGTGCACTGATCAGTTGTATTTGATTTGTAAACAAATTGTAAAAATTGTTGTTTATTTACATATATTTTTTTTAAATATACTTTCAAAATGACCAGAGCTCTTAAGAGGTGTCAAAGTGGAAATAAGAAACCGCTTAAGTTATATACACATCAGTTGACGACAATAAAAACAATCTTCTGCAAATAGTAAAGGTATCGGTTCACACGCCTTCAACGTTTTTGGAATTTTAAGACCTTTTTATATATGTGTGTGTGTGTGTGTATATGTGTATGTACATGCATTTATTAGTATTTACATATTTATAAAAATTTATGACAAAAAAGGATATATAAATTTGTTTTTCTTTCTTTCAAGTATATTTTTCATAAATATAAATATACTATTTTCAATCATTGAGGTCATTTTGACCTCAAAGTCATACTAATAATAATAATAATAATAATCTCACATTTTAATTTCTGATAAGATTTAGCGTTAACGATAACGTTCACATTATTGCGGATGTTCCGTTTGTTTACAACATCCACAAATTGTGTATAGTGTCATCTATAAACAGGACCATAAAACTCAAAATAGTAAACACGTTTGAAATTATTTTATATTTAACTTCTCGATAATAGATGACGCTCAATCGTGAGCTTTTAAAAGCTCCCTAATCAATCCAATTTTACAAAAGTTAAACTTTTACGAAAAAAACAAAAAACAAAAAACAACGAGTTGCTCATCATTTATCAAGCCTGATAATAGGAGAAAAGACATAAATTTAAACAAATATGATAAATACTTTGTAAAAATAGCTTATTTTTTATTGTGTAATTTTTGAAAAATAGTAATTTCGTAGAAAACTTATCAATAGATACACCCTCCTTGCTTATCTATAGCGAAATTGTTTAAATAAAAATATTTTTGTAAATGAAAGAGATAAAATGCAACATGAATTCAAAAGTAATTGCATTATGGATAGATAGATAGGTATACATATAAAGGTATAACGTGCGATGAAATGAAACGATTATATTAAATATTTTAATTTGCTTATTATAAATCATTTCTAATAATAAAGGGACACCTCAATAACATACAATTCCATCTAGAATTATAAAAGTAAACATAAAAATATTTTGTACGATGATTCTAAGTAAATCTTGATCTTACAATTAATCTCGCTAATATTTATAAAATAAATCTCACAATCAGACCTTTAGACTTTTTGATAAATTATAAAAAATACCTACTATGTACCTAGACAATTAGAATAGACGAACCATAGATAATTTGTTATTAGATAGATAGAAATGTAAATGGATGTTTTATTGTTTGAAATAATTTTACAATAAAATTTCTACTTGTTAAATGAATTATTTGAGCAATAAAACTTATAAGTAGACTAAGCAACATACTTTTTAAATCTTTACGTTTATTATACGTACATATAGATATCTATGTATACGTACATAGATATGTATGTATGTATGAATGTAGCCTTGTTCCACATTATCTATAAATCTAAACGAAAGGAGTCCAGTTTTTATGAAATTTTTCACAATTCCTCTAACTACGTATTGTATTCTGTTTAAAGAAGCTTTTACACCTTCTATCTACCTATCTCGATTTCTATTTATTTTATTTTTTATACCTACATACATACATAAATATGAAAGTTACAATTAAGTTGTAGGTAGATGGAAAATAAAGACTATTTAACGTACTAATTCAACTTAATATCATTATCAAATAAACAATTACATTTAACTGCTTTTGATAACCTTTTCGTACTTGAAAAACCACAAAATTTTGAATACATTAACGGCTTTTTAAAACAGTTCCAAATTATAATTCCAAAAATCTGCTAAGTAAGTACTCGTATTTAATCTAAAATCACCGGAGAATCTATAAATATTTTGTAAATCTTTACTTTGATTGTTCAGTTTATACAAAAATATAGTGTTTGAGATAAAAATTAATTAATTAATTAATTAAATAAGATTCCGTAATATTCCGTAATGATAATAAAAAATGAATCAAACATTTCTACTATTATTCCATTAAATCAACATTGATCGTCCATAATCTCTTATTAATTGAAATATCAATAATCATACCGTATCGATATGTAGGTAAGTGTACATTTTTATACATATTTTTGTTGCTTCTTTTATCGGTTTGATTTGATCTTTAATCAAAACATGATCACATAATGTTGATAAAATAATATGAATGAAGATGATAGTGGTGATGGTGA
>JAZBGY010000272.1:51642-78778 GCA_037414755.1 Lydus trimaculatus | reverse complement strand
GTTTTTCATACTCTGTGATGTTTCCAGAACCGGACCTAAGGTTCATCGCAAGATGCAACTTATATCGTCTCCATGTTCCGAGTTTGTTTCTTTCGAAAAAAAAATGCTTATAGCCTTCTCCCCAAATAATACGCAGAAAATTGAAAAAAACTGATTTTCTGTCTTAAACTTAAGTATGGCCACGAATGGAAAAACACGTACTCCTTATATAGAATCTAGTCCCTTATCTACATACTGGAAAACATCAAAACCGTGAATTTCTACCTATAGTAAGAGTTTACTGGCAAGTGTATTTGGGTTTACTGAGGGCTGGTTCAACTTCGCTTCCTTATTCTCAACTTGGCATGGATTGATGCTACGACTCACCTCAATTTGTCACGCACATAAATTTTATTTTATAAAGGTGCCCACAGACTATCAATAATATTGTGCAATATTTCGTATTGTGCAATATTATTGACAGTCTGTAGATGATATTGAAGTATTGTACAATATATTGAGCGGATCAAAATCAGTTTGATATTTATTGTGCAATATAGAAATATTGTACAGTCTGTAGGTGATATTGTACAATATTTGTTCAGTTCTGCACTTATCTTCACTCTTTGAAAGTCAGCCAAGAACTAATTATTGCACAATATTATTGCATAGTCTAGGGACAACCATCAATTTATTGTACAATATTATTGCACAATTTTATTGATAGTCTGTGGGCTGCTTTAGAATGAACTTTATGTACAAAAACATAAGGTTGATTTAGAGCAAAGTCGAGATTAAAAAATAGAGGGGCCTGAGGCGCTACAAAGTTATTAGGGTCCATAATATATAAATAAATCAGCCATTGTCAACTCTATGTGAAAATCAAAAATCCATGCTCATATTGTGGTTTTTAGTTAAAATATAAATAAATAAATAAAATTAAAGCTCTAATCAAACCACAAAATATATTTTTATATTTTATATCAACCGCCAAATAAGAAATTTATCATGAAATATATATTTTTTCATTGTAATTTGGGCCCCTTTGGCTTGTGACGTGCGACTCCAGAGCCCGTGTTACGGCGTTAATTATCAAAAGAAAAATAATTTCTTAAACCTTAAAACCCCTAAAACCCTTATTTTTTTTTAAGGATTATGGTATAACAGAAAAATATCTGTATATATGAAATTTGAATTAGGGTTAAGGTTAGGATTACAAAAATTAAAGGGGGGTTCAAATAGGGGTTTTTAAGGTTAAGGTTTAAGTCCCTGATCTTGGTATCTCTATTGAAGTCAGCATTCCACTATATATAAAGTATGCTTAAGATTCAGCGATGCCAACATACCACTGTAAAAAGTAACCAACTGATGACATTTCATAGAATTGCCGACACCGACGCTAGAAACCGTTTTCTTTTCAATTATAATAAAAATTTCTAATTTCAGAAAATCAGTGTTTAAATCACAAAGAAAATGAGCCGAAGGCGACCTCATGAAGAGGAAGATGGTTACGGTAAATAAACTTAATTTTCTATGAATTTTAATAAAAATTATTTCATATATAACCTAACCTACATTGATATATTTCAGATCGTGCCTATCGTAAACGGCGTAGAGTATCCGAAAATCAAGAAATCGAAGATCGTTTAGAATCATTAATTTTACGTGTTGGTGAGAAGAGTAGTTCATCATTAGAATCGAATTTAGAAGGTTTAGCTAGTGTATTAGAAGCGGATTTATCAACATTTCGTATAAAGATTCTACGTATATTAACAGATTGTGCTATAAAAATGCCAGAGAAGTGTACAATTTATACAACATTAGTTGGTTTATTGAATGCGAAAAATTACAATTTTGGTGGTGATTTTGTTGAATATATGGTGAAAACGTTTAAAGAATCATTAAAGAATTGCAAATGGGATGCTGCACGATATTCACTACGTTTTCTAGCTGATTTAGTTAATTGTCATGTAATATCAGCAACTTCACTATTACAATTATTAGATAATATGATGGATTCAGCAAATGAGGATAATGTACCGCAGGTACGGCGTGATTGGTATGTTTTTGCAATTTTAAGTACATTACCATGGGTAGGTCGTGAATTATACGAGAAAAAAGAACAAGCATTAGAACATTTGTTATTACAAATTGAAGTGTTTTTAAATAAAAGACCAAAGAAACATTTGAATGCATTAAAAGTATGGGCTATAGATACACCACATCCACAAGAAGAATATTTAGATTGTTTATGGTCACAGATAAGGAAATTACGTCAAGATAATTGGGCTGAAAAACATATACCACGTCCATATTTAGCATTCGATTCAATATTATGTGAAGCATTACAACATAGTTTACAATCAATATTACCACCACCACATCATGATTCTTATCAATATCCAATGCCATGGGTTGTATTTCGTTTATTCGATTATACAGATTGTCCAGAAGGACCAATATTACCGGGTGCACATTCAATTGAACGTTTCCTAATTGAAGAACATTTACATTCAATTATCGAAATGTATCATTTAGAACGTAAAGATTGTGCGGCACATTTATTAAATTTTCCATATAAATTAAAAATACCATTAGAATATTGTATTGTTGAATGTATATTTGGTGAATTATTTCATATGCCAACACCAAGATATTTAGAAATTGCTTATGGTGCAATATTAATTGAATTATGTAAATTACAACCATCAACAATGCCACAAGTATTAGCACAAGCTACTGAAATGTTATTTATGCGAATTGATTCAATGAATGTATCATGTTTTGATCGTTTTGCTAATTGGTTCTCATATCATTTAAGTAATTTCCAATTTAGATGGTCATGGGAGGATTGGGATAGTTGTTTAACACTTGATCCAGAACATCCAAAACCGAAATTTATTAGAGAAACAATGTTGAATTGTTTGAGGTAAAAAATAAAAGTGTTTGATCTACACTATCGAGTTCTTCCGGTCTCGGTCAGGTCCCCTACAGATTTTACTTTCTAATTGTTGTTATATTTCTACAGGTTATCTTATCATCAACGAATAAGGGAAATTCTACCGGAATCGTTTAGCTGTTTTATACCAGTGAAACCGGAGCCTGATTATAAATACGCAAAAGAAGGTGCAGGTAAGTTTATCGAATTACAATAAAGATTTTGCAACATTTTGTAAATATTCATCAAATTGAAATTTTCATTTGTATGTTCTGCTATTTCTCACTTTCGACCGTCTTTTCGATAAAACCGTTCAGAAAATGAAAAAAAAAACGGTCAATATCTCTCAAAATTTATACAAAAATGAGCAAGGAACCTTTCCAGCTGAAACTCCGGAATGTGTGAATCATTACAGTATTTTTTCGTTTTCAAAAATCGTCATTTTCATTAAAAAAAATCGGCGAACATTGCAAATTTTTCGTAATTTAAATAGAAACTAGTTGAAACCTATCGAAACTCAACATAATGAAAATTTTGTATAGAATATGATGGAATGCAGGGCCGTATGTAGAAAAAAATTTCGGGGTAAGTTTGAAAAATCGCTGACAAAAAGTGTGTCACTAATGTTAGGTTGTAAAAACTTTCGTCACTTTCCTCTTCATGAAATAGCGATGTACGATGTACTTTATTTAGCATCTTGGTGGGGGAGGGGAATTCAAATCCCCAAAAACCCCCTCAGATACGGCCCTGATCGAATGTATAGAATACAGTAATCATGGTTACCGCTCCAATTGAATTTATTTATTTTATTCCCAGCCTTCTACCAAAAACGGTTTACTTCGAAATAAAGGTACGATATTCTTATAAATATTTTCTTGACGACACATCTATGACCCATTAGCTTTCAATTAAAAAAAAAATCATCCAAATCGGTTCAGTAGGAGAGGCTAGCGGACTTACGAAAGAAAACGCCTTGCGCTTTAAATATACAGGTTGCGTCAGCCAAGTGAGTACATAGGAAACAGCATGGTCACCGCCCATAATCATATATTTTCCATAAATTAGAACGAGATAAAGAAAAACTGGGCAACCAGATGTGTAGACTCCTCCCATCTCCACTTTTTATTTGATTTATTGAAAATAAAATTCCGGCTAACGATAACAATTAAAAATGATAACAAATTGATAAACGAAAGAAATTATTCGTCGTGTTGGACAGGATTCGAACCACTATTCAGTTTCCTTAATCTCACTTTCACAGAATTTATTTCGATCTTCGTCTAATTGTCTAATACATTTGGCATGTTCATGTGCCACTGAAGTTCCTTATGCTGCCGACAAAGACAGCAAATTTTTAAGAAAGTAGAATAAAAATATTTGCCAGGTAGAATATGTTTCGATCTTTGTCTGATACATTTGGCCGATTCATGAGCCACTGAAGTTTCACAATGTTCCTTATGCTCCTGACAAAAACAGCAAATATTTATCATCTGCTAGGTTGAATTTTTATCTAGAAAATGGGGATGGTGCTTTGGAATTCAGATACAGATTCTATTGATAAACGTGCTTTTTCAAATCATATGTGATTAAACTGAGATTTGTTGACATATGGACTAAACTAGTAATGATAAGAAGAAACGTTAAGGTAAACATCGCCTACGCACTTTAAAGAAAAAAACAATACACATACAAAATACGTATTTCAAACGAATTGATATCAAGGCAAGATAAACAATGTAACTGACTTTTAAAAATAGGTCAATTAAAATTAATTAATACACGAAACATAGTAAAGTATTCGATTTTTTAAAATGAAAATGATGATTTTTGAAAACGAAAAAATTATTGTCATAATCTACACATTCCGGAATTTCAGCTATAGTGGTTGTTTGCTCATTTATGAATAGATTCTAAGAGATATAGACCGCTTTTTTTGATTTTAGAAAAGGTTTTATCGATAAGGCCCATTTTGTTATCAAATTATTTTTAGACAGAATACTCTCTATCTTTGTGTTTTTGTTTCTTTCCCTGAAAAATACGGAAACTGTAGCTTCAAATGACTAATTCTGTATACTCTAAGACTCTAGATGCTTCAGAAGTTGCTAATTAAAAGTCAATAACGTACCCTTCGACGAAGTAGTAACGTGAAACGTAAGCAATCAATAAATGTACGTTTTCGGTCGATTTCTTCCTTCAGTTGTAACAGTTGTTATATAACGATCATTATTAACGGTTTCACCTAGTTCTAGGTCGTTTTTGGGGATGATCATTACAATGCTGTGTAGATGTTATACGGATTATTTTTGTTTTTCGATCAACCGTTTATCCTTTCCTGTCCATTAAGAGGGATAATCGATGTTCTAGTTTTTTGATACTCTATTTATTTGTTTGTTTATCTGTATCGGCACACAAGTCATGTAGCGAAATATTATCATTTATGCATTGAATCATACTTTTTTTTGCAATCCTGTTTGTATAGAGTTGAAACGATTTTCATTGCTTTTTTTTTAACTTTTTCGTCCTTTCTACCTTCTAACCTTTTTTGACATTTCTCATTTTTTTTCTTTTTCCATCCTTATTCAAATCAATCACAGGTATAATTATATTTCCATGTCGTTTTTCATTTACTGACAACTGTAGTTGAACATGGAATAGGAGACAAAACATTCAATTAAGTGTTTGTCTTTATATACAGGACATTTGGTTCTTTTTCAAAGGTAATTAGAAGTTTTGAGTTGTTATCATATACAGGTTGAGACATTTCATTTAGGAACATAGGACAGTTTTGAGAGTGGGTAATTTGATAGAGATTCTACCAGCCATTTGTCGCAAAAATACACGAATTATTCCCTTAAATTGTAGCACCACGATTTGATTCAAATCTCGAAGATATTACAGGCTGCATTTATGAAATGACGTACCCACATCTACCTGGTAGATCTACTGGTCTTAACTGAAATCATAAAGACGTCTGTTTAAAGTTTACCTCCTGTTATCAATTCTTTTTTTATTTGATTGTAATTAATACTAATGTAGACTAACAAGTTTCACCTTCTAATTAGCAAGTTTACGTAGAGTTCCTCTTGATTTTTGTCTTTTAATTTTAAAGTGGTCTTGTAATTAAGATACAGCTTGCAGGATTTCTCTTGAGTTGAAAGAATTGTCATATCTCTTTATTTCACATTACAATAACGGCAGTAAAAGTTATTCTAAATTTAAAAGTTTGAAATTTCAAAGAGAAACGAGAATGGCTTAAAAGTGCAACAACGTGAGATAAAAATTTATTTGAACTTTAGATAAGTCGGTTGGAAAATTGAAAGATTATTACCGTAAAAGCAGATAATAAGGTTTAAATTTATAGAAAATAAAAGTGAAGTTGACATTAGAATTTTTTGGTTCTTACCTTTGAAATCATTGATTTAAGAGTTCGTCATGCAGTTAAATGTGATTGATACTTTTAAAGCAGTGTTTCCCAACTTTTTTGATAGGGTGCTACTTATAACTGACAATGAAACAAAAACCCAATTCACGTCACACCTAGAATGCTCTCACATCAGACCGGTTGGGAAACACTGTTCTACAGTGATCATACTACAGTTTTTATCAAGTTCGTTCGGTTTTTGGATATAATTATTACAACGCTCTTGCGAACAATAAACTCCTGTATGGTTTTACATGTAGGTGGGTACCTGTACATCAGTTGCTGGCGTATAAAACAACAATCAAGGTCAAATTCCTTGATTTTTAGAACATTAACCTACTTTTTACTTAATTGAAAAAATTAACAAATGAAAAAAATGTCTTCGTATTTAGCCCATCGAGAACATTCTATAGCCCTACTTGTCTCCTTACTATTTTGATATTTGTAAAAGTTGACATTCGTTTCTCGTATTTAGCAACAAGCACTTGTCTTTCTTATTGCACTAACCTGTCACCGTCTACGTTTTTGAAACTTTTATATTTGACCTTTCTATACAAATATAGATTTTGATCAATAGGACATTTAAACCACCAATTCTGTATGTCGGTATAGATTTTTGGAGACCCATGGGAATATTTAATGTGTAGGTAATAATGTAGGTTTACAAGATTACAAACTATAAGCGGTACGTTATTAACTTGAATAAAAAAAAAAACAGATACCGTTTATTGATCCAATCGTTGTTTAATCCCCTTTAAGTCAGTTATACGTGATTCAAGCTCAGTTCAGCTTCCCTTCCTTAATTTAATTAATTTTGGAGAATTTAACCAAATTATCACTAGCCAATTGGTGTCTTTTGTTGGCAATTTAATTTCTATATGATTTAAATGTGTTAAGTATAGAAGACAGGTTTATAATTGAATAAAAATTCAAAAAAAAATCAATTTTTTATTAACAAATTTTATAATAAAATTAATAAAAATAATAATAATATTATTAAATATAATTAGTTCTTTGGAAATAAATTTATTCTACTTTTCTTTGGTTTTGTTTTGTTGTACATTTGTTGAATGATTTCGTCTTTTATAGTTCGTTTGTTTCGATGATTTTCTATTTAAATAATCAATTGTTTTAACATGATTTATCAATTGTAAAGCAAGATCATCGAAAGCTTGTTTTTCACTACTGTTTGATGATTTTTGTATCATCTTATTATTATTGTTATTATTATTAATACCACTACCACCAATTATTGATTGTTTTAAATTTGAATTTCTTTTATTATTATTTGATCTTTTATTTACTAAAACACTAATTGAAGTACTATAACTTTGATCTGTAATTGGATGAAATTCTGTGGTTATTGAATTTGTTATAATCGGTGATGTTGTTGGATACATTGTTATTGTTGGTATTGTTGAAACTTGATAAAAATCGGAATAAATAATTTTTGGTGCTATTGTTGTTGTTTTTCCAGTTGTTGATATTGATGCTGTTCTTGGTTTCAATTTCGATGTTATTTTAATTTGTTTTATACGACGATCACCACCACCAAATAATGCTTCTTCTAAATCAGATTTTGTTACTTTTTTTATTGTTGATTTTGGTGGTTTTGTTTGTATAATATATGCTTTACCAAATATATCATCATTAGTAATTTCCTTATTTTTATCGTAATCTTTACTATTATTATCATTATCATTATTATTCGATTTATTCGACGAATCAACTAGAAAATCATCCGGTGTTGATGTTATTTTTGGTCTTTTAGTTCTACGATTATATTTTCGTTTATATTTTGGTGTAATTGTTGATCTCATTGTTGTTGTTGTTGTTGTTGTTGTTGGTGGTGGAATTGTAGTTGTTTCCGTAATTTTTTCAGGAGTTGTTGTGAGGTTTATTTGAATCATTCTCGTTTCAGTTTCTGCAGTTGTTGTTGGTAAATTTGTTTCAGTTTTTCCAAAATATGTAGTTGGTTGTTTTGTTGTTTCAATTTCTTGTGATGTAACTGTTGTCTCTGGTAAATTTGTAGTTTTTATTGTTATTTCTGGTGTTGTTTGAATTTGTTTCGTTGTTGTTTCATTAAATTCCTCTGTGGTTGTTGCTGTTGTTATAAATGATGTATCTTTTATGTAATCTTCATCTGTTGTTAATTTCACAGTTGTAGTTGTTAATGGTGTAGTTTCTTCTATTGTTGTTGTTATTGTTGGTTGTTTTGTTAATAATTGTGTTGTAGAAAATTGTTTTTGTGTTTGACTTGTTCTTGATGATTCTGTAAAATGTTCAATTTTTGTTATTGTTGGTACAGTAACTGTAGAAACGTATGGTATTGTCGTATCTAAATTATGTTCAGGTGGTGGTAATTGTTCATTTATTGAATTTGGATAGTTTTTCTTTAACGGAATTTGTGTAATAACATCCATTGCTTTTGTTGGCATATTTGTTGGACGTAAATTATTATTTTCATTATAATTATTTGTTGTTGGTGGTATAGTTGTTGTTTGATGAATTCCTTCAGGTATTGTAGAAATTATTGTTTTTGTTATTGGTGTATAAATACGAATATCTTTTTCTTTATTTGGTTTGAATTTTGATGATGTTCGCATTTTGCTTGTTGTAGATATTTTCATTGGTTTTGTTGGTACAATATCAGGAAATAAATTAAAATCATCATCGATATTTGATGTAGTTATCAATGATGGTGTTGTTGATGTTAATTTTTTTGTAGTCATTTTTTCTTTCTCCATTCTAGTTGTTTGTGTAACAGTAGTAGGTTCTTCATCATCAATCGGTGCATAATAATGAATTGTTGTAATAGGAGGTGGTTTTGGTAATTCTTCACTAGGATAGTAGGGTTTTGTTGTTTGAATTGTTGGTATTAAAACTTTTGTTGTTTCTTGATTAGTTATGGGGAATTGATATTTATTTGTTGTTGTTGTTGTTGTTGTTCTAATCGTATTATCAGTTATTTGATAAATATTACCATCAGAAAATTGTAAAAATGCTGTTGTTTCCGGTGCTGGAATAATAGGTAGATTTTCTTGATAAGTTGGTGTTGTTGTTTTTGTTGTTGTTATACCAAAACGATGAGGTATTTGTGAAGTTTTTCCAGATAATGAATCAATTAATTTTTTATATAATTCATATTCTTTTGGATCAATTGTTGTTTGATCATTATTATTATTATTATTAGTATCATAAATTGATTGTGGTTGATAAGATGAATAAAAACCAGGAAAACTATGTAATACATGTTTATGACCATCAGGACTTGTACCAATTAAAATACCAGGTTTAATATGGTTATTTGTTTTTGTAAATTGTTGAGAAATTTGTGAAAATTGTTCATTATTTCCTTGATGATTCTGATAAAACTTTCCATTGTAATGTTGATGTTTTTCTGCATTATTATTTAAATAATGAGCTGAATTTAAATGTGGATCACTTTTTATAACAAATACATGACCAGGTAAATTATAATTGAAATTCCCATTACGTGTTAAAAATTTCTCATGAATTATTGGATTTATTGGTGATATTGTATATTCTAATTCGAAAATATGTCCATATTTCGGATCACGATGTCTTATCCGTTTCACTGTCCATAATGCTAATAATTGTTGATTATCCAATGATGTCGTTTTCCATACTGTTTGACATGGTGGTTGAAGACATTGATGTTGTTGTTGATGATGATGATTATTATGACATTCATCACAATCATTTTGATATGGATCTTGTACAAATTGATAACCATGTGATGTTGAATATAATTGTCCTCTAGCAATTATAGCAATATCACCAAATGGTGTTGCAATATTTTGTTGTCCACGTATTGGTGCTTGTAATAATTGTTGATGTAAATTTGGATCATTATAATGTTCACGTAAAAATGCTTGATGTACAGCTTCACGTAAACCTAATTCCCAATCACTTGGTGGTATTCCAATATGACGACGAAAATTTCTCACAGATGTTTGTTGATTTTGTTTGATTGTAATTGAATTCACATCCCAAGATTTAATTGTCTAGAAGTGAAATTTTTTTTTTCTACTTAATTCTTATTAATTTCTAATAATAGATCATTAATTTCTTTATATGAATGGATTATGAAAAATACTTACAATAATTAGATAGAGAATCTGTAGACTTCTCATGCTTATTTATAACAATAGTCACATCGAAAACATCACTACAAATGATTCTCTGTGGTATTGTGAGGATTATGTTCTGATCTCTTAGTGGACCCCACCGTTACCCCCCGAAAACTTTCAGTATTGTTTCAAATAATGTTTCCTCTACCATCTTTGTCTGTTTGTTTTTTGCTCTTCTAATTTCTTCTTTATACAACGACATTAATGCGCAATCTATTCATGTTACTACATTTATAAACTATATACAATCTTTTGTTTATATCTTTTTTATTTATATGAAATTGAACATCATATCCCGCATTATCATTGTTTTATATCCTTTCTCGATTTCAAATTGTAGGTAATTTTTATTGATGAATTTATCTGATAATTACAATTTCATAATTATCATAATTATTTATTTTCACTAAATTAAAATTGAGAGATTTTCTTTCTAATTTATATTAATTGAAAAGTAAATCTGTTATAAAATTTCCATAATTGTCTTCTGTTAAATAATTAATTTTCTAATTAATTAAGGAATAATAAAAAGTAATAATTTACAGCCTTGTATGAATTGTTAAATATAATTGTAAAATTCTCAGTAACAATGGGAAATTTTATTATTAATTAATAATATTAACAGATATATTACGAGTATTATAATGAGTTTAAGGGTTGAAATTTGTTACAAAAATAGCACTAAATCTAGGTATTTATTGAACATTTAATAGGTCCAAATTTTGAAATCCTATGTTACATCTTAACACTTAACTGTGTGGTCATTTGTTTAAAAAAAAATTAATGAAAACTAGCCAAATACAGTCACTTCCTGAGACAGTTTTGCCATTTAAAAATATTTATGTATGTATGATTACAAAAATTGATAATTAGGTACATAAATTTTATTACATTCATGTCATCGTGAAAATATTTTAGTTGTATTTCATATTAGAATGATAGAAATTGTGGTTATTTGGCAAATTAGTAGAAATTCCACAATTTTTGTTGTTACATCTGTCTAAAAATTTGTTAAATTTGTACTTACGACAATTAAATTGAGCAAGGATTTTGAAGAAAATTTGCTTAAAAATCAACGAAATTGACATTGCAGTACACATTGATCATTTGGCATATTTATAGATCAACCCCCAGCTAAAGTTTAAATGATTATTGAGTTATTTGAATGAGGTGTGACAATTTAGTTAGGATTGGCTGGTGGTTCCAAATGTACCATCAATTAAATAATAAGTATATAGATTCCAGATAATTGAACTTTAAAGGGTTCCAAGGGAATGTAATCACTGAAACTATGATATTAGAGCGGCAAATTGATATTTAATGTTAATAACCTAAATTCCCAACAAACGAACCGTATTAACCAACAATTTGAATTACATGTTTAACAATCCATTAATAAGGGTGGGTTAGAAGATTTGTAAATAATATAATCGGGACAAGAGGAAGTCTGTATGATCCACCAACTTGTAAGTGATCCAAGAACAAAAAAATGTGGAAATCTGAAACTTCCCACTATGTGTTTAATTTTCAATTATTGTTTTTTTGAATAACTTTGAAACTACTTAATTGATTGGATCCGAAATCTAATCAGATTCAAGTCTTGGTAGATCCGTTTAAATGCCTCAAACCCGATCTCAAATGGTTGATTAGTTCTAAAGATACCGTACGACGAAGTTTTATTTACACACACGGACATCGGACGTCCAACCGAAAATGGTCAACCATATCCATTGTTAAATGTGATCAAAGTAACGTTAATGTTTATAACGGCTAGTCCTTCTCCCTTCGTTGGTGTCTCATAGGTGTAACGAAACTAGTGTTAATAGCCAACCTTAGTCTAAGGAACAGATAATATTCAAGTTCTAAGGAGAAAGGCTAAAGTTATTTAAAGTGTCCCCAAAATGACTCAATAGTTTTTTAGTTATTCAAAATGAAATGGTAATACAAAATGTAACTTTGTGGTTAAATTGTGACAACACACCTTTTTAATAAATCTGTATAGCTTAGCTCTATTGCTAGTTGAAGAATTGCAAATTCATTTTTACCTTTTAGTTTCTGAATTATTGTTATGGATAGAAAAAGCAAATTTGACGGCGTCAATTCCACTCCCTATTTTTAAAAATCATCGATCAATATAATCTCTCAAAGACTCTAATGCGTTGACTAATGTTCTAAATTTGTAAAAACTTTGCCAATAACATCAAAAACACACTATTTATGGTCGGATTTTTATGAAGCAAGTTTTAAATTTTATGAATCTGAATTATAAAAATTTAAAAATTAATGAAAATTTGACGAAGTTCACATACAGTTAGGGCACTTTTATTTGTCATATGGGTCATTTATCTGTTATGGAAAAAAATTGTTTTTAATGTTTTATAATTGCTTTTAAAATAATTTTTACATTTATCTTGCTCTAATTTTTTTACTCTGTCATGATAATATGAATCTTTTATTATTTTTTTTTTAATTATCTAACTACAGTTTTGAATAATTTAAGATAAAATAAGAAATTCACAACCTTATTCCTAGTTTAATATGCCATTATTTAATATACTTATAACAGTATTTCATTCTATCTGTTACACTAAATTTACCCGGAAAATTGCTACAACTGTTTTTGGATATTTATAAGAGTAAAACAGAAAAATAAAAAATTGAGTTCATGATTTATTTTAACCTTCACTACATTACTCAAGACACCAATTAATCCATTAAAGACTTGTGTATTTTTATTATTTTGTTTTAAACTTGCATAATTCTTTACCTTTGATTTTATCTTTTATCGTCTCGTTTTCTTTCTATTGCAAAATTTGAAGATTCTATGTATATATGTGTGCAATTTATGTTTAATCGTCCTTAAGATTTGTATTATAAACAACAGTATTAACCTTGAACTTCTTTGAATTATTATGTAAACGACTCCACTAAATCAGTCTAATGTCCCTTAAAGGATTATGAACAACAACAACAACAAAAAAATCTTCATGGTAATGAATTTCGAAAGTAAAATTGAATTAAATGAAAGTGGTTTCCATTTGAAAAGAAAATAAAATTATATTGTTTTATTTTGTTTGTAAATAACATGAATAATGGCACAATTTAAAATTTAATAATCATCGTATTTGACAAAAAAATCAGTCATGGTAACATAAATACAACTATTTCTGCATGTTCTTTTCATGTAATGCAAAACGGAAATAGTAAAAAGAATTCTTTTAGATGATTTCTATGGAACGAGTAATTTTTTTTATTGTCACTTTCATATTATGTAAAATTTATTATTAAATCGTAAAATTGTAGAAAATCAGAGAAATTTGGAGTAATTTCTTTTTTTTTGTTGTATTGTTTCAGCTTCATTACCGGGAACAGCAGCAGCTCATCAATTGGTAGTTGCAACAAGAAAGAAATGTACACCAGAAGAAGTTTTGGGTATTTTGAAAGATTTACCAAATCCACGTTCAGAAGAAGAGACTGACAGTCGTTTTAATCCATTAAAAATTGATGTTTTTGTTCAGACATTACTTAATTTAGGTTCAAAGAGTTTTTCACATAGTTTTGCAGCAATTTCAAAGTTTCTTTATGTTTTTAAAGTAAATTTAGATTAATTTTTTAAATTTACTTTTTATTTAATAAAAATCATTTTATAGATTTTGGCTGAATCTGAAGAAGCTCAAATTTGTGTTTTACGTAATATGTTTGAATTATGGCATAGTCATCAACAAATGATGGTTGTATTAGTTGATAAAATGTTAAAAATACAAGTTGTTGAATGTTCAGCTGTTGCAAATTGGATATTTTCAAATGAAATGAAAGGTGAATTTACAAAAATGTATTTATGGGAAATTTTACATTTAACAATCAAAAAAATGAATCGTCATGTTATCAAATTGGGTAATGAATTAACTGAAGCTAGAGAGAAATTAGCACATGCTGAAAGTAGTGATAGTGAAACAGATGATGATGAAACAAAAAAGAAACAAGGTGATAATGAGAAACCAACAGAAGAATATGTTGAACGTATGGAAGAGAAATTAGAGGCTGCACAAGCTGATCAAAAAAATCTATTTTTAATTATATTTCAACGATTTATCATGATTCTATCTGAACATTTAGTTAGATGTGATACAGATGGTAGAGATTATAATACACATTGGTATCGATGGACAATTGGACGACTTCAACAAGTATTTCTAGCGGTAAATTTGTTGTATTATTGAGAAAATTATTAGTGAATTCAAAAAATTTTTTTTAATGTTTTCAGCATCATGAACAAGTTCAGAAATACAGTTCAACATTGGAGACGCTTTTATTTACTCAAGATTTAGATCCGCATATTTTAGAAGTATTCCAACAGTTCGTTTCGCTAAGGGCTTGAAATTTTTTATTTTAACAAATTACAGTGTTTATTTTGATGTATTTAAATCGAAAATTTGTACGATTCCGAGAAATAAACATTAATAATTCTATTTGGTAATTTTTCAGTACGGTCCTGTTCTGTTAGCAGTTTGTTGCCAATCTGAATTCTTGTCAAAGAAGTTTTCCTGTAAGCTGTTCAAGTCACATAATCGCAACCTCAATTGCTCCTTTACTCCCGCATTAATCCGATATTAGTATCAAGAACTGTTATGTTTGTCCAGGTTGTGCAAGTGATTTAGGCTGCTGATGCTGAAGAACTACAAGAAATTTCTTAGATTATAATAGAAAATTATATATTTTGTTCATTTTAGAGTCATAAGGCAGTGCAAAATTAGACATGGATGCAAAAAATGATGATCAATTTTGTTATTTTATATCTCCGTAGTTCACCAGGTGTAAGTAAGGCTAGCAGTAGCAATATTAATTGATAGTTGATCGGTCTATAAATTGAAACGTAATAATTGCAGCAAGGTCCGTGCTTTGAATCGTGAATATTTTGTACTTACTTTCAAGAAAACAAATTGGAAAATGATTTATTTCCATCAATTTTTCTTTATTTACTCCGATTCTTCTTGATCATTCAGAGGATACCAAATGGATGCCAGTTTAGTACTTTTATAATTATGAGATTTAGACACGGAATTGGACGAAGCGCTATCACGCCGTTTGCATTTTTCGATCGCGTTTCTACTTTTGTCCGTAGCACTCAAATGGTTAATCAAAAACTATTATCTTCAGAAACATTGAAAAAGTTGTTAGGAAAGTTGCATATAAAATACCAGTTGCTGGTATTAAAGAAAAAACAATTGTTTGTCATTAAACAATTGTTAATCTTGTTTGTTTGTAATAAATCGTCTCATTATAGAAAATGATTTGGTTTTATTCTCAATAAATCTTTAACGAGTTGAGCATTAACAATTGTAAAATTGATAATAAACTCGTTTCTTTTTATATATTTTTTCCCTTAATAATAATTAGGATAATAAAAAAAAAACTACTACAATTTTGGTACAAATATACGAAAGTTAATGGCATCCTACACGCAATTGCTATAAATTTCAACATTTTTTATAATTTATTTTTAACAATTTCAAAATTCCTACAAAAAACTGTAAGTTACAAGTTTATTTAAAATCATCTATATGTTAATTAGAAGTGAGGAGAATTACGTGTACTTTATCGGTTTTGGTTACTTAAAAAAAAAATGAACAAATATCGAAAAACAATTCAAGGATATTGTTGTTAAACAAAAAATTTTTTTTGTGTCCTATTAAATGGTAATTATAAATGTTTATTAGTATATGTATACGACTTATAATAATCTGTACAAAACTAAACAATATCAGCCTAGTTTTATCATTCAATTAACGTAATAAACTAATTACCAAATATTTATGTGGATTAAATTGTGTTTATCTTTTGCCTGGTTAATTCTATTCAATTTTACATTGCATTTCTTTCAAACATGACTACTAGTTTTAACAAATATTCAGTGTGTTAATAATTTGTTTTGATTTAATTTGCAGGTAAGGTAATTGGAAATCATACAACAATAAAAGAATATCTTTTGCTGTTGTGTAATTTTTTGTTTTGTTTTAAATAAAAACATGAAACGAATACAAATTGTTTGATTAACATCGATAAATTTACTAAATCATCCATCAATAAATGTAAGCAAATTGTCATTTCTTCCAATTTCTCTATAAATACCACTTTATTTACATGAAAATTTCCAAAAAAAACAAAACTAATTAAATAAAATAGTCAAGATGAATAGCGTATTAAAAAAATGTAGATATTTAAATCAAAAATACTATGAAGATATTCCAATAATTGTAGTTACACCACCAATACAACAATCAGAAAAATACGAAATGGATAATTTAGATAAAATTGAAAAGGGTGATGGTGATGAACAATATGAAAATGAAGATGAAAATCGTTTTTCAACAAATACAGAAAAAAAACAATCATTGAGAAGGAATAGTATTTCATTACCGAATTTGGATGATCTACAAGTTTTAAAAGAACGTGTACAGGTAAGTGGAGATTTGGTTATAATTACTAACAACAATGTTTGGATAGAAAATTTTTTAAATTTAATTAGCGCAAATTCTACAACAAAAATGATATGCAACCAGAATTATCAAGCTGCTCTTACTAGAATTGTAGCCTACCTATTTCTCTATTAGAGACTTAAGCCGCGTCCACATCTAACCAAGGAATTGGAATGTAAACAATGTTGACGGCAAAACCAACGCGAATAAACTGGCGAACGACGGTCCGCTTGCTTGTGGACGGTATTTCAACGGAAACTATTCGTTCGTGTTCGTATAGTGTGGACGGGAAACACAAATGTCTATATAATCCATGTGTCGGAACCATGGACTTTTAATACATGAACTTCGAATCCCTATGCTAAACAACGGTGGAGATTCGTACACACCAAGTTTTACGCGGGGGCAAGTTGTCTCTTTCTAACTTTCTGCGCATGTGGATACGCATTATATAGTAGTATAGTAGCAACACTAATTCACGATCAGTTAGAAAGAATAAGACTGCCCCGGCACAAGCTATCTGTCTCTAAAAGTGGTAGATTTCACTCCCCACTGCCACTGTTCGGAGTCCATGTATTATAAGTCCATGGTTGGAAGGTAAGGTCATTCGTCTTGTTTTGTTTGTGCACACTCTCACATACGTTTATATTCGTTGATTCGTTCGCATTCATTCGTTAGATGTGGACACGGCTTAAAGCCTTCTACTCGATAATACTTCAATACTACGACGAAGATTCGCTATGGCTTCGCTTTATGAGACGATAAACGCTAATGTGGCGAGTGACTACCTTTTACATTTACAAATTACTGGATTGTGATCGTTTGGCGATAACAGACAGTCGGATTTTAAGTGCACATCAAGTGGAATTAGCGCTCTAGAATTTGGTCAGATTCGTAATTTTGATTTCTTTCCATGCTTACGTCTTGTTTTCTAATAGTAAAATTAAGTAAACATTCAAACACTTGTAGTATTATGCTGTTAGACTCAATCTGTCCATTTTCAGTTTTTGACAACAGATGAAAGCCTAAAAGTACCAATCCAATTAACACTTAGGATGGGCAAGAAAATCATTCTTCTTTTCAGTACACTTTCTCATAGACACAACATTTTTGTCAGAAGTACCTCTTTAACATGCCAAAAGATTGATGGCATAATTTCTCTAGTGTATAAAATTGATTTTACGTTCTGTACGCAAGAGATTCGACATATTTCTATTGATTTAACTTCTCTGACGCAAATCTACATATCATGGATAAAACTTGGTGCCTGTTTAGCTTCAAGCTTTTTCGGCTGGTACAGACGGCGTTGGTAAAGTTATAGCCTTGTACATTACGATTTTTACCACTTTAGTTACAAATAAGTTACTAGTCGGACGTTTTAGAAATGCTTTCACAATGATAGCTTAGGCTCTGACAACATTTCAAAGGATGCAAAACTTTCGATTTTTGAGATCAGTGTTAAAACGAATATCAAGCAGAAGACCATAAGGTAGTCAGCTAATTGCTCTTCTTCATTGTAACAGATCCGTGAGACGCATTTGGCATATTCAAATTCAACTCTACAAGATAGTAGTGTGGTTCTATCAGAATTGGCCAATATTATATCCCATGTTCATTGATTTGAGGTACCCACATCCTTTCTGTCCCACCGAATCCCCAGTCCTGCAATTACTTACAATTAGATTAATTTGTTGAAAATTTCTTACGTTGTTGTCTTGTCAAGTTTTGGTTTGATTTTTCTATCTTTCTACTGTTGTATATGCGATTTTTCAACGATTTTCTATTACAATAAAAGTATCGAAATTTCTATAAAATCACTAGATAGTCGTCATTAAATATTTCACACATAAATAAATATTTAACACATAGATAATTTTGTTTTTTAAATCTAAAGCATTCTTAAGTCTAATCTGTTCTTCAATCAGTTATTTCTAAACGGTAAACTCATTATCATATTGACCTTGATTTAGTGGAATCTAAATGTAAATTGCTAAACGATCATATAATTCTTTTACATAGTTAACTTACAAATAGTTTAACCTGTTGACAATAAACTAAATAATGTGTTGTTTAAAATTTTGATAACTACATCAAAAAAAAAGAAGAAAAATAATGGAAAACAGATTAAAAACGATTGATAATTTTATAAAAAATCAAAATCAGAACGAAATTAGTGATAATAATAATGACTATAATGATCTCTATCTTGATGTAAGATATACTGACGAAATTTGTTTTGATAATTAACAAACAATTAACGCAACTATGTTATTATTTTTTTTTTGTAGATAGATGAAACAGAACAAACTATTGAAGAAAGTGCGGATGAAGATGAAGAATTTGAATTTTCAAACAGGTCAGTTATAATTCCTTCATTTATATTTTTATAAATTAATCCATTTAAAATTAAACAAGTGATAATACAAAATATAAACATTCATATTGAGATATTTGTTTTATTATTGTCACTATTAAGTTAAATGTTAAATTAAACAAATAAACACTGATCATTTTATTTAAATTTTATCAACTCTCATGTTGAAAAAAACAAAGAAATATTCGATTTATGTTCTTAATTTGTTGAGAATATTCAAAATTTTAGCGAGATTAACATTTTTTTTCCACCGTTGAAGGTCTAGTTTTATATAAATATTCGATTTGTTTGGTGATGATTGTTTATTTTATAAATATGACACTTTATCCGCAATCTTCGTTTTCCTACTTATAAACAGATAAATATTAGATAACAAATTAATAATTTGTTAGTAGCTTAGTATCAACTATCAAAGTGTATAAATGTGATTTATAACAACAATAATAACAACAACAAAAAAAAATGAACAGTGTTAGTGTTAATTTAGACGAAATTAATTACATTGATGATGATGCTGATGATCAAAATGATAAAAAAATGACTCAACATCATCTAAAGTAAGTTTAAAAAATAAAAAATTTATTTTCATCAATCTAATAATTAGTTTAATGATTACACCACAGAAAGTCTTCTTTGTTTTCATTCAAACATTGTCTATCATTAAACAATCCAGAAACACCTACAATATACAGTTGCAAAATGTTATTGTGAAATTAATGATACTTAAAATAGAATAATTTTTGCCATCAAGACAATTTCACAAAGAGACAATAAGTCTATATTATAAATAGGATAATCATATCCTACGCTTTGTTACAGGAAATTGACTGTCTCAAATATTAATCTTATTTGTACGTACCGAAATTTGTTCGAAAATCTTATTAAATCGTGCAGGATGAGAATCGTTTCGTGTTTAATTGATCTTTGAAATTTTCCCATATTTATTACAAAACAATCCAATACTTATCTCTCGATTTATACGGCACTTTTATAGTAGTACATGATTTCATTATTACATGTCCAAAATAGGGTCTTTTTTATCATATATACAGTCTGTTTCACCTAAACGTATATGTGTAAGCAAGGGCGCCCGCAGAAATTTTCCAAGGGGAGGCAATGAAATTAGAATATTTTGTATAGCTGCCATTATCCCTGTATTTGTTTATAATAGCATTGCAAAAATACTTACAGACGAAACAAAAATTTAGGCATTTTAAATGTTTTCATTTTCTTTATCTTAGGCAAATCCAGGGGGGGGGGGCACATGCCCCCTATGCCCCCCTGTGGGCGCCCTTGTGTGTAAGAATCGGCAACTATCCTACCTTCGTCGCTGATGTGCAATATGGAAAGAGCCCTCTTGGATTAAAAAACAGTTTCATCTAACAATAAGTATTTTTATAAGAAAAGCAAAGCCCCTGTCCGGTCCAAAATTTGGCCGCCCCTGTACGACTCACCATTTGCACAGTAGATACAGTGAAGTTAGATAGATTTCTAGAACGATATTGATTTACTTTTACACGTGGGTAGTGGGGCGGTGTGAGTTATATGATTGCCAATAGTGTCCAACTTTTACACATAACACTTGTCGTATTATTATCATTATTATTATTATTATATTAAAAACTATTTATGGCAATTTTTATTGAAACTAACAATGAGGGTACGTAGAACGTCCACGTTTCTGGCCGTTGTTTTAGCGAGCTGTGTATTCTAGATTGGCGGGTTGGACAAGTGGGGGGCTACTTTCGAGCGATGTACTTTCCAAGTGTTACGGAAGTAAAAGTACAGCTCTATTGATAAATAGTTAAATTTTGTATTGAAATAAAAGTGTGCGTACATTAGCGTTTTTGTTTAAACAGTTGCAACTGAAAGAGTATTGAAATTTCTGGGTGAAACAGATTCTATAAAAGTTATTGTACTTCGTTCAGTAAACTTTTCCTATTTGATTGTATTATTCTGGTAATATCTTGTATTCCAATTTCCAATTTCCCAACTATAACGGTTGCATCTATTTGTTGTTATATTTTGTAATGACTTTCATTATTATTGTTATCGTTGCATCTTATTTCTTCCTGTATATTCTGCATGTTAATAGTGGTCTTTGATCTTGTTAAAACAAAATTCACTGCAATCTCGTTTAAATTAACAGCTTCCCCTTTACAGATTACCACTACTCTTAGGTCAATATGCTTCTCTTATGATAACAGACAATTCTTAACATATAAATTAATATCATTCGTTTATCTGCTATTATCGTGACACAACACATTAATCTAATGAAAACCATAACAAATTCGGTTAGTGTTTTTATTGTTATTTGTCAAAATTGTTGAAATAATTTCTCTATTTTTTTTTCAAATTAATCTAGAACACCTTTACGTAATGCTAGACGAAAATCTGTTATCAGTCCAAAGATGCTTAAACCACCAGGTGATGAAGAAAGCGGAAGTAATTCCCCTGCAAATTCTGTTACATCCATCAATTCGCTTGCCAGTTTGCTTAGAGAAAAAATGCAGGTAGGTAATTTTTTTCTAACAAACATTGAATTTACAAAACTTCTTTTTTTAAAAGACACTACCTGCAACTTTACGGAAAAAGAAAACACCTGATTATAAAACCCGAATTTTCGTCTGTTTATTATTTATAACAATTGTTGTACTTGTATGTTGCGCTTATTCTCTCTATCATCAAAAAGTTTTACAAAGAGCCTATTTCGAGAAAATTAAATTTAATAAAATCAAACGTATGATGAAAATATATGATGATGATGGTAGTGTTATTATACAAGGACGATTAGGTACAACAATTAATTTCGAACAAGCATTACCATGTTTACCAACAGATGAACGAAATGATGGTAGTATATGTTTAGAATGGATGAATCGGGCACGTTTATATCTAGATTTTAAAGAAATCAATTCCGATATACGATGTTATAATTTACAATGGTTATCATTATCATATTCTGTATCACCGACTGATTGTTTCGATTTAATACAAAATCATTGGTATGGTGGTGGACAAACAGCTGAATCTGCATGGCCTCTAGAGAAAGGTCAACACGATTTCCATCCCTTTATTACAGGACGTGTTGATAAACATGAATGGGGAAATGTATTAAAACGTTATTTTATTAGTTCGAAAGGTGTTGCTATTATTATCGACGATACAACCCCATTTTATGTTTCAATTGTTGATAAAGGCAGCAATAATAACAACAACCAAAACAATAACAATAACAATAATAATAATAAAGAATTGTGCCTAAGGGCGCATTATGATGATTTTGCTTATGTTAATCGTTTAAATGAAATGCCACAATTAAATTATAGCATTTGTACAAGTTCAAACATGACGAATTTACATTCACATATGATGGAGAAAGCGTTATGGGATGGTTTAAGACGGGAAGATATTGAAATTATGCATTCATTATTAACGGAACCGTTATGGGAGATTACGGCTACATCCAGTGCAGAACTGACTGAAGGTAACAAAATATACAAGTCGTTATTTTTCTAATTAGCAGCTTGAAATAAGTAACACGTATGCCCGCCGGACTGGAGTTGTGGGTTCGAATCCCAGCGGTTGAGCGCAACTTTTTTTATTGTTAATTCAATTTTCTTCCCTTCTTTCCAGAGACAATATCAAACTATACCGATAACGTAATTGCTTTGGGTTTTTTGAAACAAGGCCATGTATTGATCAACGAATTCTGGCAACGTAATATTGGTGATTTTGAGGTGGACATTGAGCGATTTCCATCATTAGAAGAAGTAATCAATATAATGCATCGTCGTGGTTTTCGTATTGTATTTTCAATACAACCATTTATATCAACTGAAAGTTTTAATTTTGCTGAAGCTGTAAGACAACGTCTTTTAATATCAGAACGTTATAGTGATCATCGTATACCAGCATTAACACGTTATAAATCATTACAAAGTGCTGGTGTTTTAGATCCAACACGTAATCGTACAATACCATGGTTATTAAATAAATTAAAAACTGTTGCAACCAAATATAAATTTGATGCATATTATTTAGATTTAGGTTTAGCATATAATATGCCACATTATTATCATTGTGAGAAATCATTAATAAATCCTGATCAATTTAAAACATTATTTTTAAATAGTTTACAAAATAGTATTAGTTTATTTGGTGTGAATAGTGCAATTGAACGTCCAAAAGCACCAGCATTCGTATCATTACCACAATTTGAATCATCATGGGATGGTATACGACGTGTTATACCAACAATTCTAACATACGGTATATTGGGATATCCATTTTTAATACCAGGAGCTGTTGGTGGTGATTATGGTGAACCCGAATTTGTTTTCTATCAAAATTTTTCATTAAATTCTCTACCAGATAAAGAATTATATGGTAGATGGTTACAATTAGCCACATTTTTACCAGTAATCCGATATACTCATCTACCAAGTACATATGGTGATGATATTATGGAAATGGCCAAAATTCTAACATCTCTTCGACAAGCTAAAGTATTCTAATTCTTTATATTTTCCGATTTGTTTATTTATTGATTTTAAATCGATAGGTTACACCATTATTGAAAAAATACGCACGTGTAGCGTTAAATGAAGGTTTACCACTAATCCGACCATTATGGATGGTTGATTATAGTGATCCAGCATGCCATGTTGTTGTTGATGAATTCTCAATAGGTGATGATTTAATTGTTGCACCAATTTTATATTCTGGTTCACGTGAACGAGAAGTTTATTTACCAAATGGTATATGGAAAGATGGTATTGATGGTAGTTTAAGGAAAGGTAGTAGATGGATACATAATTATAAAGTTGAAGCTGATCAAATTGCTTATTTTGAAAAAATGCCAAATGATACGAAATTTTAATCACATTCCAGTATTATTATTATTGTTATTATTATGTAATTTTGATTTTGAAATTTTATTAGACTGTCTATGGAAGGCTCTTATTATTAGAAATGCTTACGCGATATTTGTATCATAGTTCTTATCAATCAATACAATTTTTATTAAGAAAATACGTTTTTTTCTCCAATTGAAGTCTTATAAGGTACTTTGGCCGTCGTCGCTATTCTTGGGTTAAAGTAGAAGGTAATCTGTATGTTTAACCCCAGAATAACGTTTACACAGGTTTAGAGATAGCGGTAAAATTAAATCGCTCCCTGAGGCGATCAAATGACGATGCTAATGCTTATACTTTTTCGAATTATCTGCTGCATCAATAAAGATCGTTAACAATATTTCTAAAGGTGTCCCTCGACGGTTTCGTTCTTCTTTTAACCCTTATTACCCTTATTTTTTGTGTGTGTTGAAAGACGTATTTAAGGAGTGAAATCATCCTTCAAAGTTGGAACCTCAAACAAGTAGTCTATAAATTTGAACGGCTTGTAGCCTAAATAATTGAAACTTTGAGTGATGATTCCACCCTTAACATACGTTTCTCAACATATAAAACAAACGGAATTTAATACAAATAACATTAAAAGAACGAAATGGGCGCTGGGCACCTCATGCAGTTTCCTTGTTAGTACACACAAGGGCCGGTTCAGCTTCCTTCCCTCAATCTCAACTTAAGGTCGATCTTGTCGTAAATCAACTTTATGTTGCTTTTACATAAGATTCATTTGAATAAAGCAGTACCAAAGTGCATGGCAAAGTAAAATGAGTCTTATGTTCAAGGAACACAAAGCAAGATCAGCCAAAAACCATGCTAACGATAAGTCGGCAATCGAGAATAAGGAACTGAAGATAAACAATTCTTTTCACTCATTGTCAGTATATAATGCTTCGATTATACTTCACTATACAACACAGCACGGTTAAATGGATAGAGTTTTGGTAGCATTTTCCACGTTTCAATTAGGGCGACTGCATACTGGAACCAACGTTGGGGCCAACTGCGCTCGTCCAGTGTGTGCAGCGCTATAACGGAGTTGACACAAAGATTTCAATATTTATATTAGGCATGTTCATGTTGACTCCGTTCGGAACTATTTGAGGTTAGTTCTAATATTTGGATGCTTTAACAATAGGATTTTGAAGAACATGATCTAACGCAAGCCCCAATGTCTTATTCTATATTATTTTTAGAGTTTAAAAGTGTTTTATTGATGGTTTATTATTAACCGGCAGTAGAATCAGTAGAGATTATGAATCTAAGAATGCGTCACGCGTCACTGTGCAAATATGCAAGACACGTATTTAAACTTCTGTAGTGTTTCGAGTGAAAAGAAAAATCAAACTATCTAGTTATAGCATGGGTGGGGCAAAACTTTAAACCATATAGTTTTGTTTTCTAAGGTAGAATACGTGTCTTGACACAACCTCCTCAAAAAAAATAATAAAATCATGTAATAATAACGTAAATTAATGCTTCTACATTGACGAAACGGTGTCAGAGCTGAATGCGAATAGCTGGAAGGGAGTCGAGTGTGAACCATTGAAGTGGTAATAAGACAGTAAAAGAAAGTTTTCATTAAAACTGTCTTTGATTATATTTTTACCTTTTAGATTGACGTAAGATGATCGTAATGCTTTAGTACACGAAATACGATAAGAAGCAAGCAAGTTCCCTTTTCTCTTGGTATATTATTTGAAGACCGATAAAGTTTCTTGATTATCTGACGAAATTTAATGGGAATTTCAACTATAAAGCAATGGTGGATAAATAACAAAATAGAAACATTTTTTGAAATTTATTTAGCTTTTTTTTGTTAGTTTAATCTCATACATATCCCATACATTAATGCAATTGAATAATATGTATTATGTTTAACTTTTATAACATTTTTAAGCTAAAGGATCAGAATTTTTGTTGACTAGAAGCTATGTTCCTTTTTCTCTCTTTTTTTTTCTTCTCTTATTTAAATATATAGATAAATTTAAAGTGAAACTTGCACATAAAATTACAATAACTTCTTTTAGAATTCAACATAAATATAAAGTGACTTTTCATTTATTAATGTTTATTTTTATTTTTTTTATTATATTTTTAAATATACGTAAACTTCGATTTTATTTTTCAAGATTAACTTTTTAGGTTTTTTTTTATTCTAAACTTTATTGAGAAAAACATATATTTCAATACAAATCAATTTTTAATTATGAATAATCGTCAATTAATTAGTAATAATAATAATAATAATAATAATAATAATAATAATAATAGTGATAATAGTAATAATTATAATAATACAAGATTATATGTGCGTTGGGATAAACAAATTATAAATGAACTAAAATGAAACAACTAAATACTTGAAATTGGTTATTGCAAAATTAATTGTTTAAATTTCGATTTGTATTGAAATATAATTAATTATAACATTGTTAAATATTGTTTTTCCTGTTTTCTTTTCTATTACGTATTCACGATTCATTGGTATTCTTCAGTGGAATCTTCATCTCTTATTGAATAATCCTGTCTACAATTCTAGAATTGTTTATCATCCATCAATAAACAAATTAGTAATAGAGATAGAGATGAAGATTTCGTTGAAGAATATTAATGATTGTTCACTAAATTATTTATTTTAAATATTTCAACCACACACCAGGTGTCGCACATTTTCTAAATAATTAAAATCCTCCAAGGCATCATACATCGTTTAGCACCATCTTACAATTATTATAATTAACAATAAATTTATTGTTTTATGTACTAAATACAAGCTCACACGTATCAAATCTTTTTATTTGAAAAATGTCTCAAAACTCTCTACTATTTTAAGTTTTTCAAACTTTTCGGTAATATTTTTGAGTTCAGTTCAGACTAT